>JAJQKJ010002227.1:0-72885 GCA_029574335.1 Rana kukunoris
AACTGGCAATTCTCAAACAGGAAGTTCCCCTCCCTATATAACCCCCTCCCATAGAGGAAGTACCTCAGTTTTTTCGCCAGTGTCTTAGGTGTTGGTCACGGAATAGCTTTGCCTCCACATCCTTGGGATTAAGGCGGGCTAACCGGATCTGTCCAAGGAGCCTCAGTGCCAAAGTGGACAGTACCCGGGCCCCAACCGTGGGTTTTGCCTATAATGCTCCTCTCTAGAGGGCTGGGCCCAGGACTTGGAGTTTTCTAAACCAAAAGATCCTGTTTGCCAGGGTGCTGTATAGGTCCTGTATAGGTCCAGGACAGCGGCTCCTTCCAGGACCCCAGTGCCTGAAGGTCTACTACGCTACCCACGGAGATGGGAGAAGATTGGACCGTTTGCAAAACGTCCTGCGGCATGGAGCAGGTAAGAGGGGAGCCTGCGGGACTTGGTTCGACAGCAGGCTCTCCAGGGGAGATCTTAAGGGGGGTAGCCTGAGTATGCTCTGCATTGGCACCATGGTCATTATGTCTGATGGACAGGATGCCTGAAATGTTTCCCCCCCATCACTTGATCCCCCTACCTATCTATGTATGTTTGCTAGCTACCTGCTGCTCGCTGGTTGAAGATCTTTTAAAAAAAAAAAAAGGCAAGAAGCGGACTAGATCCCCATCGCCAAAAGGGACAGAACCTAGAGTAAGGATCTACCACTGAAGAATCGTTTTCAGCCTCCCAGACGGAGAGTCTGTGGGTCCAGTCTTTGACAGACATGGTCCGCTCGGCATTTAATTTGCCATTTCCAGAGCCTCAGGTTCCTGCGGTATCCTCTTTGGGTTCTTTTAAAAGCGCCTTTAAGCAACGCAGCTTTTCCGGTCCATCCTCTGTTAGAGGAATTGGTTTTTCCAGGATTGGGACGACCGGACAGAATTTTTTCTGCCGCCTAAAACTGACGAGAGGGTAGTCTTTATGCACGTCTGCCAGGAAATTTTTGTGCTTGCAGGCACTCTTTCCCCTGACCAATTGCTCTTTAAAAGGGGCCCGGATGGCTCAGTCGGTAGAGCATCGGACTTTTGGTCTGAGGGTCCAGGGTTCAGGTCCCGGTTCGGGCACTGCTTTTCAACTACCCGTGAGGTCCTTGAGGCCACATCTCCCGGAAAGCGCCGATCTCGTCTGATCTCGGAGGCTAAGCAGGGTCGGGCCTGGTTAGTGCCTGGATGGGAGACCACCTGGAAGGTTTTCTGTTATTTACCCTATGGAAAAGACATTTTTCTAAGAAAGGGGGCGCTCCCAACTGTGGACGCAGCCATCTCATGGGTGAATAAATCATTAACTGGCCTAGGGGGAAACATACAAATGTTTAAGGTCCCGGTCGATAAACGTTTAGAGACACTTTTTCCAGCATCTTGGCTACAGCCAGCAGTGGCTGCAATTGGAGTTTTGTCAGGCGTTAAAGAACCAGACAAAACAGATGCTTAAGACATCCCTGCCCAATAGGCAGAGGAGTTATTGGATATTCCCAGAGCTCTGTGCTTTGCGGTAGAGGTTATAAAAAGACTCCATCCAGCAGGCGTCTCGTTGTCACTATTTTTAGTGCATATGAGAAGGCTCTTATGGTTGAAGAACTGGGCGGCCGAGCCCATGTAAAAGACTGCTGGCAGGTTTGCCCTTCCATGGAAAGATCTGGATAAATACATTCAGACTGTTTCAAGTGGCAAAAGTACCCTTTTACCAGTCAAAAGAAGTTCCGGGGTCCTGCGTTTTAAAAGGCAGCTCCCCCCTGTTCCGGGGCCCTCAAATTCCAGGCAGTACGGGCCTCCTGCGCGATCAAACTTTTAACAATGGATCGCAAGGACAGGCCTCTGGGGATCGATCCCCAGACAGAGGGGGTCCGATCATCTGTGGCCGCAGGCTACAGATTAGAATTTCTAAAATTTCCTCCACAAGGAAGGCCTCAATGCGGGCGGCATTGGATCATCTGCTTTACCAGGGCATAATGGTAGAGGTACCAGCCCAAGAACAGGGGCTAGGTTTCTATTCCAATCTGTTTGTCATACCAAGGCCCATCGGCGATGTCAGACCAATTTTGGACCTAAAAGGTTTAAATGCTTACCTAAGGGTTCGCTCTTTCCGGACAGAATCCGTTCGGTCAGCAGCCGCCACACTCCAGAAGGATCTGGCTTCTATAGACATAAAGGATGGTTACCTTCATGTACCAAGTCTTTCAGCCACATCAAATATTTTTGTTTTTACGCTTCGCAGTGATACAGCGTCACTTCCAATTCGTGGCGCCCCCCTTCGGGCTGGCTACGGCCCCCGGGTATTCACGAAGGTCCTAGCTCCAATTCTAGTCAGTCTAAAGGATCCAAGGGATCTCGGTCCTAGCATACCTGGACGACCTCTTAATCATAGATCACTCGCTTCCTTGGTGGAATGCGTAGTAGCCCTCATGGTTCAGTACCTCGAGAGGTTGGGCTGAGTCCTAAACCGGGGAAAGATCAGCATTTCAACCTACAAAGCAGTTGGAATATCTCGGCATGAGATTAGACACAGAACAGAAGATGGGTGTTCCTGCCCCTGGTAAAGGTCGAGGCTATCAAAAGATTGATTTAGTTGGTTCTAAGCAAAAGAGAACCAACTATTCGCCTATGTATGCGATTACTAGGCAAACTAATGGCCATGTTCGAGGCGATACCACGCGCTTCCACACTTGTGTCCTACAGACAGCAATTCTAGCAGCTTGGTTCTGCCCAGTGGTCTGGACGGCTGGAGAGCGGTCTTGAATGGGTTCACTCGCCAAGGAACTTGGGCAGAGGCGGAGAGGCAGCTGCCCATCAAGGTCTGGGAGATCAGAACGGCTCGGCTAGCCCTCCTGGCATAGACATCCAGATTACAGGGGTCCTCGGTGAGAAGTCATTCAGACAATGCCACAGCGGTGGCATATATGTGAACCACCAAGGGGGAACCAAGAGTCAAGCCACTCAGAGTGAGAGGAGCTTGGTTTTTCGATGGGCAGAGGTTTATGTACCCTGCATATCGGCGACATTCATTCCCGAGGTGGACAACCTGCAGGCGTACTTCCTAAGTCGCCAAACCCTGTCGCCGGGGGAGTGGTCTCTGCATCCACAAGTTTTTTCAGACAATCTGACAGAAGTGGGGAGTGCCAGAAGTGGAGGTCATGGCATCAGGATTCAACAAGAAGCTAGACAGGTTCATGTCTCGAACGAGGGACCCTATGGCCTGCGGAACCGATGTGTTGGTTTGCCCTTGGCATCAATCATAACTTCTATATGCATTTCCCCCGCTGCAGTTACTACCCCGCCTGTGGCGCAGGATCATAGCACAGGCCGGTTATCCTGGTAGCCCCAGCTTGGTACCGGAGGGCATGGTACTCACTAGTCCTGAAATTGGCAGCGGAAGGCCCTTGGACTGTTCCTCTATGGCCAGACCTACTCTCACAAGGCCCTGATCCTCCACCCTGCATTACGGCATCTAAATTTGACGGCCTGGCGGCTGAATCCCTGATTCTCAGGGGTAGAGGTCTGTCTAGGCAGGTAATCCCTACCCTCATTAAGGCTAGAAAGCCGGCCTCCAGGGTAATTTTGTTACAGGGTTTGGAGGGCCTACGTAGGCTGGTGTGAGGCTAAGAGATGGGTTTCCCGCAAGTATACCATTGATAGAGTATTAAGTTTTCTCCAGCTAGGAGTGGATAAAGGCCTGGCATTAAGCACGATCTAGGGACAGATTTCAGCCTTATCAGTGTGGTTTCAGAGGCTGCTGGCCGCCCACTCGCTGGTTAAGATCTTCGTACAGGGAGTCTTACGTGTTAATCCTCCGGTCAAATCACCACTTTGTCCATGGGACTTAAATCTTGTTCTGTCAACTCTACAGAAACAACCCCTTGAGCCGTTGGCTGAGGTACCTTTGGTTTTACTGACTAGAAAGTCGGTATTTCTGATCACCATAGTTTCGGCCAGGAGAGTATCGGAATTGGCAGCCTTATCTTGTAAGGAACCATATCTCATTTTACATAAGGATAGGGCGGGGTTCCGTCCCCATCCTTCCTTTCTACCAAAGGTTATATCCAGTTTCCACCTGAACCAGGATGTGGTACTTCCATCTTCTTCCAAAACCCACCTCTAGAAAGGAGGGGTTGCTGCATACGTTGGATATTGTCAGGGCCATAAAGGCCTATCTTAAAGCTACAGAGAAGGTTCGGAAAACAGATGTGGTGTTCGTTTTACCGGAAGGGCCCAAGATGGGTCAGGCAGCTGCTTGATCCACCATCGCAAGATGGATTAAACAATTAATCGTTCAGGCCTGCGGTTTGAAGAGGTTGCCTCCTCCTTTGTCGGTAAAGGCCCATTCTACCAGGGCCATGGGCACCTCCTGGGCAGCACATCATCAGATCTCTATGGCTCGAATATGCAAGGCAGCAACGTGGTCGTCAGTCCACATGTTTACAACATTTTATCAATTGGACGTAAGAAGGAATGCGGATACAGCCTTTGGGCAGTCAGTACTACAGGCCGCGATTCAAGCTCCTCAGGATCTGAGGGGGCTCCCTTGATTTGATTTGAGATTTACATTTCTTGTTTAAGTTGGATTTACTAGTATTTGAGTATACCTCTAAATTAAATCCTTTTTTGGAAGATGTCTCCCTCCCCTCATTAAAAAGCATTGCTTTCGGACATCCCATATAGTAATGAATATGCTGCTCTGTGTCCCGTGATGTACGAGAAAGAAAAATAGATTTTTTAATACAGCTTACCTGTAAAATCTTTTTCTTGGAGTACATCACGGGACACAGAGCTCCCACCCCTCTTTTGGGGAAAATTTTTGGGAGGCATACTGCTTGCTACAAAACTGAGGTACTTCCTCTATGGGAGGGGGTTATATAGGGAGGGGACTTCCTGTTTGAGATTGCCAGTGTCCACACCTGAAGGTACTCCATATAACCCATATAGTAATGAATATGCTGCTCTGTGTCCCGTGATGTACTCCAAGAAAAAGATTTTACAGGTAAGCTGTATTAAAAAATCTCTTTTTTTTTTTCTACTAATGGCGGCGATCGGCGTTTTTTTTTTTCGTGACTGCGACATTATGGTAGACACTTCGGACAATTTTTTGACACATTTTTGGGACGATTGTAATTTTCACAGCAAAAAATGCATTTAAAATGCATTGTTTATTGTGAAAATTACATTTGCAGTTTGGGAGTTAACCACAAGGGGGCGCTGAATGGGTTATGTGTTCCCTAATGTGTGTTTACAACTGTAGGGGGGTGTGGCTGTAGGTGTGACATCATCGATTGTGTCTCCCTATAAAAGGGATCACGCGATCGATGACGCCGCCACAGTGAAGAACGTTCTTCAGCTCCGGGGACCGATCGCCGGACTTCAGCGGCGATCGGGTATGTGAGTCCTGCTGGCTACTAGTACAGGACGTACCTGTACGTATATTTGCCCAGCCGTGCCATTCTGCCGACTTATATGTGAAGGAGGCGGTCCTTAAGTGGTTAAGGTGTAGCAGAATAAGAGAAGCTCCTGATGCATTGTGTGAGATGATTTTTTGCCATATTTTTTTATTCAGTTCTGCTCAACACTGACATAAAAGGGTAGGAGTAGTCCTAGCACAGGTCCAAGGATTTTTTTTAATTCTTCCACATGTGCTGCAGTGTTGGAGGACCCAAATAGTTGTTCACAGAAACATCTGCGCACAGTGGGGTTGTTGATATTATTGGGGGGTTGACTTAACTACTTGCTGACCAGCCGCCGTCATATTACTGCGGCAGGTCAGCACTGCTACGCGAGAGCAGTAGTAGCTCTACGTCCTATCTTTGCGGCCGCTAGGGGGCGCGCGCCGCCGCCGGCCCGCGCCTGCGCGCGCCCCCCCCGAGTCCCGTGCACATTGGCATTGATCGCTATAAAAATGCCAATGGTCCCAAAAATGTGTCAAAATTGTCCAATGTGTCCGCCATAATATCGCAGTACCGAAAAAAAACGCTGATCGCCGCCATTACTAGTAAAAAAAAATATTAATAAAAATGCCATAAAACTACCCCTTTTTCTGTAAACGCTATAAATTGTGCGCAAACCAATCAATAAACGCTAATTGCGTTTTTTTTTTTTTTTACAAAAAATATGTAGAAGAATACGTATCGGCCTAAACTGAGGGAAACATTTTTTTTTTCAATATTTTTTGGGGATATTTATTATAGCAAAATGTAAAAAAGTTATATTTTAAACCTCTGTTTTCAAGTAAATTTATAACTCTAGACTGAACCAAACATCCATCAGTGTCCCAACTGGTGAGAAATAAATTCAGATTGATTGGCAACATGGCAGCTTTGTGACAGTTGGTTCCAATGCCGAGTACACACGACCATTTTTCGCTATGTAAAAAAATTACATTTTTTTTTTATGTCATTAAAAACTATCATGTGTGTGCTCCAGAGCATTTTTCACTAGGTTAAAAATGGGCATACAAAAATTTTAACGATGTAAAAAATTGTCGTCTGTGGGCTTTAACGACGTGAAAAAACGTGCATGCTCAGACGCAAGTTATGAGACGGGAGCGCTCGTTCTGGTAAAACTAGCGTTCCTAATGGAGATAGCACATTCATCACGCTGTAACAGACTGAAAAGTGTGAATCGTCTCTCACCAAAGTTTTACTAACACAAAATCAGCAAAAGCAGCCCCAGGGGTAGCGCCATCTGAATTGCACTTCCCCATTATATTGCTATTGTACGTGTTGTAGGTCACCACGCTTTGCTAGAGCATTTTTTTTTCACGATCGTGTGTAGGCAAGGCCGGCTTAACAATAATCAGGTTGAAAAAAAACGATCGTGTGTACGCGGCATTAGGCTTAGTTCCTATAAATCTATCAGCATGGTATTTGTAGGTTCTCCGCCAATATAAAATCACATTGGTAGGTAAACTGACTGATATGTGGGTATATTAGATCACATGCTCCTTGGGGGCAGGGACTAATGTGAGTAATTTTGTAGTATACAAATTAATACATAGTGAAAATGTCAGAATCTGCAGCATGCATTTGTTCAGGGCATCAAGACGCGACTGTGTGTATAGTACATAGCAAAGTCCTTTTTTTCCAGCTCATTCAGACCAGCATTTATCTATCAGATGTTAAATGCCAAAACAGAAGTATTACTACCCCACACACACACCCATGCAAGTTGCTGAGGAACTAAAAGTACCAGCATGCCCTGCCCCTCCCTGTCAGCTATTACTCTGGGGACTTTTAGTTATTTTAGCTAAAGACCTACAATCCTCTTTCACATTATTAGTACAGAGGCTTTCCCCTTTGTCTGTGGAGGAAGAACAAATGCCAAATGGCTGTATAGATTCTTCTACAAGTCGGTACATTTCTTGAGAAAATGAGTGTTAGTGATGCTGTCAAGCCCTCTCTGTAATTTGGGACTAAATTACACAATTGTATCAAATGAAGCTGGAAAAGATGGAATTTGTTAGCTAGGTTAGGTTTCTAGTTTAGTAATCTCAATTTACCAACAGGTTTCACAGTAAGCAGACCCAAATTTACATTGAGACTTTCATTCTAGAACACAATTTTTTGGTTTATTGCTCATCACCCAGTAATGGTATAACATCAGGATCTTTCACCCGCACCTACTTTACATGCAAACTCAACCATGCATCCTCTTTTTATTGGGTTGTTGAATTGAAGCAATATTTAAAGTTTCATGTTGAATCGGGTGATGGCGAGGTATCCAACATATAAAGCCCTTTACTAGGACATTGTAAAAATCAGTGGATAGTGGGCAGAGCCATGCAAATCATTCTTTTTTTGGCACAACCCCCCTCCCCACCCATGGATAACTGTGCATCCAGAGCAGATTGCAGCATAAACTCATCCGACAGCTGTTTCAGCCTTGCTAGCTCTTATTAGCGCACAATAAGCATGGCAATGCAAAATGATGCCAGTGCTATTTTCTGCATACATAGCAACTTGTTTTTTTTTTATCACTATGGTCAGATGGGTGAAAGACAGATCGTTTTTGCTTAGTTAAGAGTTAAGCTGGCCATAAATTAAATGAACTTCTTTCAATTTCTGCTGAATTGGTCAAAATTTGTTACGTGGGTGGCTCTGTCCTTTTGAGGAATCCAGACAACAAGTTCTTAGCCTGAACAGCGCCTGCATCCAATCAGATGCAGGCACTGTTCGGGTATTTTGACAGCCACAGGTGCCGGCCGTCAATGCAGATTCATTCATCCATGATAATTGAGGCTAAATCTTAACATGTATGGCCAGCTTTAGTCTGGCCACATAACCCAGTGGAATTTAGCTTTTTATCAGATGTGGGTTGAATTGTGTAGAAGTTCCAGTGTGTGTGATGGGGAGGTCACATAACATCCATTTCACCAGTACACATTGCTAACATTGTATGAAACAGGGATTAAATAAGTTGGATAATTGTTTCAGTATGCCAGACACACATACTTTGATGAGAATGTTTGTATGTGTGTGAAATGGTGCAAAGCTTGCAGTCTCTTCCTTACAGTCACTATAACATTGTACCATTGCAGCATATGCAGGTGTTCCATAGAAATAATATAACATAAGAATATTGTATTGGTCAAAATATTGTAGTATGTATGCCCCGTTTTCCTGTATGTTGTACATTGTAAAATGCAGTGACTAAAGTGTGCAACAAGTCTATGGTCACAGAGAAAGTTGACAAGCAAGTATTGTTCCTGGTTCCCATGGCAACACTGGCATCCTACAGAGTATAGTATGGATAACCATGTACCAATCGGGGTCTGGATGCTAAATCGTTGTGAAAGCTGTCCTCACTAGTCGTAAATCGGATTCTCCACATTCTAGGATGTTTTCCTGTTTATCTACCTGTATGCCCTATTATGATGTCCCTAATTTTATTTTATTTTTTGTAACAGCATTGTCTGAATAGTTCTAATATAATATGTCCACAATGAAAAAATACAGATGTTGTCAGCAAATTTAAAACAGTTACTAATGATCTCGGAGTTTTATCTGATAAAATTATCTCAGAGTTATATGTTTTTTCCCATGTTATCTGTGTTTTGTGGCCAAAATGTGTTTGATTACTCCAGTGTTTCTCACACCCCCTCTGTGCATAACTATTCTAACTTCAGCAATGCTCCTCACAGTGTCTGCAAAATGCCACTTCTTCCATTTTCTACCAGCAATTATTACTTTTTATTGTTTTTTCAGAACTTTCAGGAATGCCAAACTTGTTTATGAAACAAATTCAAATGACAAGTTATTAATTTATTATAATTATATCATTTTATAGTAACTTTGCCGAACATTCAGGAAATGCTATATAAGCACTACTGATAATAGTAACTTTGTACAGCATTCAGGAGATAAGGCTATATAAATACCACTGATAATAATAGTAACTTTGCACAGTGGCACGGCAGATGATGCCACTATTTGCAATATGTTTCTAATAATAATAGGATATGTAGGGACAGGCTTACCCTTTCCTAGCTTGTTTCTGAAGCACAGGTCCTGTTTGATCAGCTATTCTCCAAAGTTGGCATTCCCTCCTCGGAGCTGCCTAGCTAATAATCTTCAGAACACTTCCCGTAAACTTTTCTTGCCAGCTTCCCTCCAGTTAAAAGTTAAATGGAACAGGCGCAGCTTCTTTGACGTCTTGGGAGTTACTTTGTAGCAGCGTTTTGCTGTGATCGTCTATTTCATTGTCTGCTGATTGTACCTCCCTGTGGCTGATAGCAGGAGGTTACCTGCTGCCTAGAGGAGAGCTTTGTCTCATCCCAGTTCTGAGCCCTGAGCCCATCACTGTCTACAGCCTTATTTGAACTTCAGCTCCTCCAGTTCTTTTGGTGGTGGAATGACATGCTGGAAAGACTAAGACAAAAAAAAATGTTGTACCCAGCATGTAAAAAGCTGCAGAGTTTCTGGTTGGACAGTAGTTTACTTCCACTCCCACACATGTGAGAGAGCAGCCAGGAGGACAGGACACATAAGCCCTCAGACCCCCCTTCTTTTCCCTCCTAATCACAAACATTGGAGAGTCCTGAAAGCGGTGATGTCATGCCTCTCAGTGAAAACTAATTTGGCATGCCCAAACTCCACCTCTCCTCCTCTTCCCTGGCAACTCCTTTTAGGCACTTATCTGTAGACCTGTCAGGATGAAAAGTGTACAGGAGTAGCAAAAGAAGCTGGGAGACACCTAATATTTCAAAGCCCAATGTGTTACTTATGTCTGAAGGGTTAAACTCCCAAATTGTAAAATTACTCAGAGATTCTGGTGAGACCTATGTGCAGTGTTCTCAAATCTTCACACCTGCTGTGACCATTATGGGAGATTCCTACCTGGATAATGTTGTATTTATTTTATTTTATATGATAGTGGATAGCGTAGAGGGATGAGAACACCCCAAAGTTAGGAATTATGGCAGGAAACTATTATTGTTGCATAAAAGAGCAAGAGCCCAATAAACTCTGTTTATAACTGAAATAGAATGTTTAACCACTTAAGGACTGGACCAATATGCTGCTAAACGCCCAGAGGCATTTTTACAATTCGGCACTGTGTTGCTTTAACAGACAATTGCACAGTCGTGCGACGTGGCTCCCAAACACAATTTGCGCCCTTTTCTTCCCACAAATAGAGCTTTCTTTTGATGGTTTTTGATCACCTCTGCAATTTGTATTTGTTGCGCTATATACAAAAATAGAGCGGCATTTTTGAAAACAAATTAACTAAATTTTAGTCAAACATTTAGGCCAAAATGTATTTAGCCACATGTCTTTAGTAAAAAAAAAAAAATCACAAAAAAAAAAAAAAAAGCTACCGAGCGGTACAGCGATCAGTGGCACTGGCACTGGGGGGTGAAAGGGTTAATTAGGGCGGTGATCAAGGGGTTAAAACTTTCTTAGGGGGGTACGGGGGGCTACCCTGGACCTAACACTACCTGCCTGTCACACGGACTGTCACACTGACACTAAATGCAGTGATCAGTAAATATATGATCATTGCATTCAGTGACACTGTGACAGGGGGGTGGGGGGGTGATCAGAAGGGGTTAATGTGCCTACATGTCCTGGTGTCAGTGTAGTGTTGTGCAGACTCACTTGTGATGTCTTCTCTTCTCAGTGGCGGTTGAAAATACCGCCAAGAGGAGAGATTACATCACTTCCCCCTTCCTGTGTTTACACAGGAAGAGGGTGGGGGAGGACGCGCATTGGCTGGGAGCGCCCCTCATGCCAGATCGCTCGCACAGCCACGGGGCCCGCCGCAAGTACCAGGGGGGGTCCCGATCGGACCCCCGACCCACGTCTAGGCAGGGACGTACAGGCACGCCAATGTGCCTGTACGTGCCATTCTGCCGACATAAATGTACATACAGCGGTCCTTATGTGGTTAAAGGGGTTTTAGTTTCCCCCCCCCCCCTAAATAGCTTCCTTTACCTTAGTGCAGTCCTCCTTCAGTTACCTCATCCATAAATTTTCCTTTTAAATGTCCTTATTTCTTCTGAGAAATCCTCACTTCATGTTCTTCTGTCTGTAACTACACACCGTAATGCAAGGCTTTCTCCCTGGTGCGAGCAGGAGTGTCAAGACGCCCACTAACACACAGCTTCTTTCTCTATCTGCAAAGTAGAGAGGGTCCTGACTTGGCTGCTCTCCCCCTCCCCCCTCAAGAGGCTTTCTCCACACCAGGGAGAAAGCCTTGCATTACTGTGTGGAGTTACAGACAGAAGAACAGGAAGTGAGGATTTCTCAGAAGAAATAAGGACATTTAAAGGGGTTGTAAAGGTTTGTCTTTTATATTCTAAATTGGTTCCTTTAAGCTAGTGTATTGTTGGTTCACTTACCTTTTCCTTCTATTTCCCTTCTAAATGTTTTGTTTCTTTGCTTGAATTTCTCACTTCCTGTTTTTCCTCAGTAAGCTTTCCACCATTATCCAAGCGGCAGAAAGTCATTTATAACACCTTACTGAGAAGAAACAGAAAGTCAGAAATTCAGACAAAGAAAACAAAGAAAAAATACATTTAGAAGGGAAATTGAAGGAAAAGGTAAGTGAACCAAAAATGCACTAGCTTAAGTAACCTATTTAGAACAAAAAAAAACACTTTACAACCCCTTTAAAAGCTAAAAAAAGCTATTTAGGGGGGGGGGGGATATTTTACAACCCCTTTAAGTAGGTTGTACAGCCTCCTTTTTGAAGAACTCCCTTTTGCAATGTCTGTGGCCATGTAACACAACCCCATTATGATTTCAGGCATGCAGAGGGTCCCTAATTTCCAAAGTGAAGCTTTATTGCAGCATATATGTTCCCTTTTACCATCCATTTCTGAGATTTATATAGCTCTGCCAAACTACACAGTCCTTTGTGGCAGTGGAGAACTGAGTTTTCTCTGCTGCAGTTTAGAAAAACTTACAGGTCTCATCCCCTTCCCTACTACTATGACTGGACAGTGAAAGAGTGGATTCATGAGCCCATGTCAGGGTCACTTTGATCGCCATACCTATCTGCATTGCTCCTTGTGCTGCTTTCCTTCCTCCAGTCCGTGTTCTGCTGTATAGGGACTGCAAGAGGCTGATGCCAGGTCACATTTGCCAGGTTCTTAGACTGCTTGCATTTAAAATAAATATAAGGAATAAATACTGAATACAGAACCGCATTAATTTGTGTCTTTTATATCTGCTTAGATTTTAGCCTTGGGCCCCTTCCACACAGGGACAGATCCGCTTGCATTGGTCCGCCAGCTCAGTGGGAGATATCTCCGCTGAACCGACGGATGACAGGTCCCTCTCTGCTCACTGAGCGGGAAGAGGCTTGTCCAGCGCCGCTGTCTCATATAAAGAGATTGGAACAAAAAAACTGACAGCGTGTCCGTTTTCATCAGATATTACCCAAGCGGACATGTCAACGATGACATCCGATGCTCCATAGAGAAGAATGGAGCAGCCATTCAGGTCCGCCGAAAGGGGCCTTATTCTCAAGCCCCGTACACACGGTCGGTTTTCTCAGCAGAATCCATCAAGAAACTTGATGGGAGACGTATTCTGCCGAGAAAACCGGTCTTGTGTACACTTTTCGCCGAGAAAACCGTTGAGAAACTCGTCGAGCCAAAAAGAGAGCAGGTTCTCTATTTTCTCGACGGGAGTCAAATTTGGCTCATCAAGTTTCTCGTCGGGCTGGTTTCCGACGAGAAACTCGAGCGTGTGTATGCTAAGAAACCCGCGCACCTTCTGTAGAAGTAGCGTTTGTAATGGAAATAGCACATTTGTCACGCTGTAACAGACTGAAAAGTGAAAATGTCTCTTACCAAACTGTTCAGTAACTTGAGATTAGCAAAAGCAGCGCCAAGGGTTGTGCCAATGGAATCAAACTTCCCCTGTTGTATGTGTTGAAGTCACCGCGTTTGAGAACGAGGAGATTTGGTCTTTAACGTGTGTACGCAAAGCTTGTTGAGGTCCTCGACAAGCCTAACAAGAGGACGATGTGTTTCGCCCGTCGAGTTTCTCGGTCGTGTGTACGGGGCCTCAGAGTACACACCTATATGGCTTGCCTTTGTTTTTGAAAGGGTGTGTTTATTAAACTTTTGTAAACATTACAGCAACAATTAAAGCTTAGTAGTGGTAAAACAAAGCTTGCCAAACAGGGCAGTGCACAGAGACACAGCTTGATTAAGTACAAACAAAAGAATGAAAGAAGAGATATCCATTTAGTAGTGTCTTTGTTTAGTCCCCTCATTTTCCAATGTTACTACCAAACCTAATCACACCATATTATCTACTAATATCTTTTAGTGCAGGAGCACTCACATAGTGTCCAAACCTCATGTCATCTAGATCAGGGGTGCCTCCTGGGTTCTTCAGGGGTGCTTTGACAAAATGCCTAAAAATTGCTCTAAACTGGCCATAAATTGTCAACAAGTCTACCTTTTTTTTGTTACACAAAGCCACAGATTTTTATTGTGCACCATTAGGCCTCTTTCACACGGACGGATAGAATAGTGCTTTCAGCTGCTAGAAGCACACACAGCTATGAGCACATAACCACAGATAATCGCAGTGCACTGTGTCAGCTGCGTTTGGCATGAATCTTGAAGCGGAACTCCACGCCAAATTTCAAATAAAAAACGGCATGGGTTCCCCCTCCAAGAGCATACTTGGCCCTTGAGTCTATGACTTTTAAGGTGAACGAATGCCCCCCCTCCTTAACCGTACCAGGCTGCATTCCCTCAACATGGTGGGGTAGGTGCTTTGGGGCAGGGAGGTCGCCCTGTGGCCCCCCCACACCAAAGCACCCTGTCCCCATGTTGATGAGGAGGGCCGTTGGTTGTCGGGATCTGCGGGCGGGCAGCTTATCGGCATCCCACCCTAGGTGAATGAGTATGGGGTACATCATACCCCTACCCATTCACCTGGAGGAAAACAAATTGTCAAAAAAACACACTACACACGTTTTTAAAGTCATTTATTAGTCAGCTCTGAGGGTCTTCCTCCGACTTCACTTTCGGGGGCATTCTGCGGGGGCCCCGCTTTCTTCTTTTAAGCTCTTTTACAAGTGGGGGCCCCGGACTTCTTTGCCGTCTTCTCTGTTCGCTTCTGCCGGGGGGTGGTCTTCTGTCGTCTTCTCCCCTCTTCTCCTTTTTCCTTCTGCCAGGTTTCTCTGCTGTCTTCTTGCAGCGCTTTTACCAGTGGGGGCCCGGTCTTCTGTGTTGCCTTTTTTCCTCTTCTCTTCTTCGATAATGACACATCACAAATTTTTGTATACAAATTTTCGGTACTGGCTGCTTTTTATTTCACTATTAATTTGGTGTTGTTGGTGCAATATTAATTTTTATCCAGAGCAGTGTTTTCCTTTTGTTTTGTTTTTAAGTTGTCCACAAAAGGGCCTGGCGGTCTTGTCAGCCACCATATCTCAGTGGATCAGGCAGACCTTCAACAGGCCTATGCTCTTAAGGGGCGGGCACCCCCCTTTCCGGTCACTGCACATTCGACCAGGGCAATTGGTGCTTCCTGGGCTTTTCGACATCAGGCTTCTGTCTCACAAGAGTGCAAAGCGGCAACTTGGTCATCCGTTTACAATTTTCTAAATTTTACAAGGTTGATGTGAGTGCATCTTTTGATGCTTCTTTCGGACGCAAGGTTTTGCAGGAGGCTGTTTAAAGTTGCACCTCCTCCGTTGAGGAGCTCTGCTTGTTTGGGGTGAAGTTGCTTGTTTTTACGCATAGTGTTCCCACCCCTCATTTTTTTACACTGCTTGGGGACGTCCCACTTGTCAAGACTTGAGCAGGCTGTGTCCGTTTATGGACGATAAGAGAAAATAGGATTTTTTCCACACGTTTTCAGCAGTCCACTTTAGGCCTTTCAGGCTCTCATTTTCAGCTTCCCTTGTTAAACCGTAGTGAAGATAGAAGCCATTATGTTCATTTAATCTCCCAGTAATGCTTGCTTCTAATCTGTTTTTGAAGTCTGCTTGTGGACCCATTATTAAAACAAACTATGACTGCCCTCTTTCCACAACACTTGTAAACAATACACAAGGAAAGTTGTAATTTCCCACTGGGGATTGGAAAACCAAATTAGATACTAAGCGAGAAGGAGTTTATCTTCACCTTTGCTTGGAAAGTAGAACTTCCTCCAGCAGGCAATTGCCAAAATTCTAATTTCTGTGGAAACTCAGTAAATGGATTATAATTATGTACAGGGTTGTATCATCATGATGTCCATAACATACGTTTACAGACACTGACCCCAAGGAATAATAATAATTACTATTATAATTATTATAGTTTATGTAAAAGTGAATTTGCAGTCTGTGTTGTTAGTTGCAACATTTTCCCCCTGTTTTGGAAATTGCCCTTTGCTTCCTGTCTTCTTGGCCACTGCTTATAACTTCTATTCCCCTGCTTCCTAAAACCAGCCCCCCAATCTCACACACTCTTTGAAACCCCCGCTCCATCTGTAACAAGCTAACATCTGTGCATGACCCTTTCATCTCTCATGGCTTTAACATACCCACCATAACTGGAACTTGGCTTCAAAATTTTGACTCCGCTTTTCCTGCTGCACTCTCACATGGTGGCCTCCATTGGACTCATTCCCCCAGACCCAACAGACAGAAAGGAGGTGGAATTTGATTCCTTCTATCCCCACAAAGCACCTTCCAAGTCCTCCCTATCCCTCCCTGTATATTCCTCTCTTCTTTTGAGATGCACTGTATTTGTCTGTTTTCCCCCATTTTGTCTGAGGATTGCAGCAATTTATCAACCTTCTGGACCAGTATTATGCTTTTTTGATGACTAGGTTGCCTGGCTACCATACTTTCTCTCCTCTGAAGCACCCACTATCATTCTTTTTTTTTTTTTTAAAGGGTACATTTTATTTAGATTTTCATCAATCTTGTACAAAAACAATACAAAGTCCATATTCACTTACAGTATAAATAATAATAATATGATTAGCGCTTCAGAAAAGTGATGCGTATGCACTACACATGCAACAAAACATGTGATCAACACAGAACATATGGAAAAATATCTACAGTGTTGGCTGAAATCAATATTGGTGAATCCAGACTAGAACACTGTGTACAGTGGATAACGTCCTATTCACCAGGTGCATCCATGTGCTAAGTGTGAATGGATAATAAATGAATGGACAGTCTCTTAAGTAACACAATGGTATGTGGGATGGTAGAAAGGTGAATATCTTCACTCTAATAATGGTGTGGTATCTGGATCTCCACAGAGGTCTTGTAGTTCCCTTACCTTAAGGGTGCTATATGTGAGCATATAGTGCAGGTCCTCCAGATTCTGGGGTCCGGCTTGTTCCAAGTAGATTCCTTCTTACTGCCAGGTGCTGCTGGGGTGATCTAGACTCGGCGATCCACACAGGGGAATTCAGTGAGGAAATAGGAGGGAAAAAAAAGGATGCCTCCAATGGTGTAGTAGGTTAAAACGTCACAACCTCATCTTTACAGTTTTACTGTATCCTTGCCTCCAACTACCCATCCCTCCAAGTAGAAAACGATTTACTTGTAGGAACCTTCACCACTTTAACCCTTCTCTTCTCTGCTACTGACCACATATAATATCTCCCCTGTCCCGTCCTGACCTGGCCACTTTTGTCTACAATAGTTGGCTCTCATCATCACTGGATGCACTTGCTCCTCTAAGCACACGCAGAATCAGGCCCTGACCACTACAACCCTGGCAAACTGACAACATTAGAAATCTCAAGAGACATTGCTGTGTCACCCAGTCCCGGTTGGCTCTTCTCAACCTTTAACTCTCTGCTTCGTCCCCCACTCCCTCTACCCACCAACTCACTCACTGCCCAAGAGAATGGCAATCACTTCAAAGACAAGATTGATGCAAATTTGTGAGGACACCTCCACTGCGCGTACAGGGCCAATCCTAGGCAGGGTGAACAGGGTGCATTGCACCCAGGCGCCTGCAGAGGTGGGGGCGCCGAAGTGCCAGAGTTCTCCACCCCTCCTTCTCTCCTTGTTTGTGTCCATCCAAAACTGACGTGTGAGCAGCCCGTCCAGCCTGTCAGTGCTTGGGGGAGGAGTTGCTCCTCTTCCTGACACAAGGGTTCAAGTTTTCAGTGGCTGCTGAGTGCTGATGTGCAGGAATGAATTCCTCACACTGGGAGTCTTGGATCCCGCACTGTCTCCACCAACTCCAGTTGGAATGCCTCCCCCTCCCATCTCTATCTTGGGCTGCACAGAGAGAGAACCAAGGTGAGTCACAGTGTTCAGAGTGCTGTGAATGGCATCCCCAGCATCCTTTTACACATGCTCTGGGCTGCCCCTGCGCTAGATGTTTTATGGCATGATAGATTGCATAGGATTTACAGCCCCTGCCTATCTCCTGTACTATGTCTGAAGTCTCTGACCATCTCCTGTACTATGTCTGCAGTCTCTGACCATCTCCTGTATCATGTCTGCAGTCTCTGACCATCTCATGTACTATGTTTGCAGTCTCTGATCATCTCCTGTACTATGTCTGCAGTCTCTGACCATCACCGGTACTATGTCTGCAGTTTTTGATCATCTCCTGTACTATGTCTGCAGTCTCTGACCGTATCCTGTACCATGTCTGTAGTATGTCTGGGGGGTCTTTCTAACAAAAGCCCTCTCTGTGTCCAGGTCCCAATAAAGTACTCTGCTTCTCTTCCTGTATTTTGTTTATTGTTAGGAGATCATGTAAGGATCCCAGGGTAATGAAGACTTTGTGGGGGAGCATCTCTGTGGCTGAGTCATTGCCATAGAAACATCTGTAAAGGGGAGGAGTTAGTAAAAATGACCACGCCCATGTGTGGGCACCAGAAATATTTCTGCACCCAGGCGCCTGTGGCCCTAGGATTGGCCCTGTGTGCGTACATCTTCCCCACCCAACATACCTTGCCTAACAGCACATTCAACACTCTCCTTTTAAACTGGCTACTACTGAAGAGGTTACAAAACTTTTCTCAGGTGCCCACCTAACCAATTCTCCCTGGATCTTGTTACCTCACAGTTACTATGGTCACCCTCTTCTTCTATCCTATGCTCCCTCACATCTTCAATGCCTTCTTCTCTAGTGGCACCATCCCCACCACCTCTAAAACATGTGCAGATCACTCACATACTTAAAAATCCCTCACTGGACCCCACCAACCTGAACAACTTAAGACCCATCTCATTGCTCCCATTCACCTCTAAACGTCTAGAATGCTTGGTCTGCAACAGTCTTCGCTCCTACCTCAGTGAAAATAACCTTCTTTACCCCTTAAAGTCTGACTTTCACTCACAGCACTCAACGGAAACTGCCTTACTAAAACTCACTAACATTTACTAACTGCTAAAACCAACGGCCACTACTCCATACTCATACTACTTGACCTCTCTCTGATTTTTGATACTGTTGACCAGCCGCTCCTTCTCAATGAACTTCATTCCCTTGGCCTCCAAGATTCTGCTCTATCCTGGTTCTCTGCCTACCCATCACAGTGCGCCTTCAGTGTTACCTACAACTTTGTCACATCCTCTCCATTCCCCCTTACTGTGGGGGTCCCCCAAGGCTCTGTTATTGGGCCCCTTCTCTTCTCTATCTACACCTCCCCCTTGGTCACTTGATAAACACCCACAGCTTCCAATACCAATTATACACAGATGACATCCAAATCTATCTGTCTACTCCTCACCTCACTCTTTCAGTCTCCTCATGCATTACTAACTAACTCGCACTGCTTCCTTAAACCCGCCCCGCCCATGCCCTCCTCCATGACTTTTCAAAATCAACAATGCAACTACAGATGAAACTCAAACAATTTGAATATCATGCAAAAGTTCATTTATTTCACTAATGCAACTTAAAAGGTGAAGTTAATATTTGTGATTGTCTCATTACATGCGAAGCAAGCTAGTTCAAGCCGTGATTTGTCATAATTGTGATCATTATGGCTTAGTTAATGAAAACCCCAAATCCACAATATCAGAAAATTAGAATATTACATGCAATCAATAAAACAAGGATTGTACATAGAACAATATCGGACCTCTGAAAAGTAGAATCATGCATATGTTCTCAGTACTTGGTTTGGGCCTCTTTTGCAGCAATTACTGCCTCAATACTTTGTGGCATGGAAGCTATCAGCCCGTGCCACTGCTGAAGTGTTATGGAAGACCAGGATGCTTCAATAGTCTTCAGCTCTTCTGCATTGTTTGGTCTCGTGTCTCTCATCTTTCTCTTGGCAATGCCCCATAGATTCTCTATGGGGTTCAGGTCAGGCAAGTTTGCTGGCCAATCAAGCACAGTAATCCCATGGTCATAAACCAGGTCTCGGTGCTTTTGGCAGTGTGGGCAGGCTGGAAAATGAAGTCAGCATCCCCATAGAGCTCGTCTGCGGAAGGGAAGCATGAAGTGCTCCAAAATCTCCTGGTAGACAGCTGCGTTAACCCTAAACTTAATAAAGCACAGTGGACCAACACCAGCAGATGACATGGCTCCCCAAATCAACACAGACTGTGGAAACTTCAAACTGGACTTCAAGCATCTTGCAGTGTGTACCTCTTCATTCTTCCTCCATACTCTGGGTCCTTGGTTTCCAAATGAGATGCAAAATTTGCTCTTATCAGAAAAGAGGACTTTGGACCACCGAGCAACAGACCAGGTCTGTTTTTCTTTAGCAAAGGTAAGATGCTTCTGACATTGTTTGTTAGTTCAGGAGTGGCTTGACAAGAGGAATACGACATTTGAAGCCCATGTCCAAGATCTGTCTGTGTGTGGTGGCTCTTGATGCACTGACTCTAGCCTCAGTCCATATATTAGTTTCACCTTTTAAATTGCAATAGTAAAATAAGTGAACTTTTGCACAATATTCTCATTTTTTGAGTTTCATCTGCATCAGTCCCTCCCCTCAAACCAGAGTAATTTTATACTCTAACTTGTCCTTTCAGCCTCAAATCTGATCATTATCAAAAGTTTGTAGAATTCACCTCGAAAAATCTTCTAAATTTGTCCCTTTATAACAAATGAAACCACTGAGCTCCTCATTCACTCCCTTGTTATCTTTCGCCTTGACTATTGCAACTCCCTTTGTATTGGCCTGCCTCTCCATAGGCTATCCCCTCTTCAGTCTATCATGCATGCTGCTGCCATGCGTATCCCTCTTACCCACTGTTCAGCGTCTACAACCCTCTCCTCCAATCCCTACACTGGCTCCCAATCACTCAGTGAATTCAATTCAAAATACTAACCACAACATACAAAGCCATTCACAACTGTACCCTGAGCTACATCACCAATCTTGTCTCTAAATATCACCCAAACTGTCCTATCCACTCCTCCCAATACCTCCTACTCTCAAGCTCCCTTGTCTCCTCCCATGTTCCTCTCCATGATTTCTCCAGAGCCTCTCACATCCTCTGGAACTCGCTACCTCAACCTGTCGGACTATCTCCTACTTTTGCTACCTTCAGGTAATTCCTTTAAACTCATCTCTTCAGGGAAGCCTATCACGCCTCCAACTAATTGTTTATCACTTTGTCAGCTCATTCTCCACAGTTACAACCTTTTGTACCACCTGCCCCACCCTTTTAGATTGTAAGCTCTTCTGAGCAGGGCCCTCTTAGTCCTCTACTATTTTATTGTAATATAACTGTATTGTCACGACGTGACAGAAGCGGCGGCCAGAGAAAGAAGGCACCGGAGAGCTCCGAATCAAGAGCGGAGAGCGGAGAAGACCCCCCAGAGAGCGGAGAAGACCCCCCGGAGAGCGGAGCAGACCCACCCCCCGCCAAAGATGTCGGAAGAAGCCCGCCGGAGGGGGGCACTTTTATAAAAGCGACCATACACACCCCCCCGGTGGCCGGTCGCATAGGGGGGGTCTCCTTACAACCCATAACAGACCTAAGGGCCCGGTACTCCTGAGGGGGGGACCCATGCCGGATTTTTATTTAAAATCCAGCGGGGACTTCCCCTTCAGGATTCATAACAAACGCCGCCCACGTGTAGAATTGGCGGGAATCCACGTCGGATCCCCGTCGCTTCTATGACGGCTTTGTCTCCATCGCGGCAAGCCAGCTCGGCGCTGGCTCCCGCGATGGGGCTCGCAGGTGGTCAATCTCGCCGAGAAAGGGAGCGAGATTGACACAATATCGCGGTCACCCACTGTACTGCATAAAATGTTGGTGCTATATAAATCCTGAATAATATCAATAAATATCAGATAGCTTCTGTAGCATTCTGCTGATGTCTGCAATTGGAGGCTGCACGCTTAGGGAAACATAAGTATCTGATTTTTAAGATAATTAGGACCTTTTTTCTTAATAGATAATTGCCAGTTGGGTGAATGGGGACACTACTCCCATGCGGGTAGGGTCCAATATAGGAACAATGGCAAGAAAATCTCTATCCCAAAGATGTAAACAGGGTTTAATTCAGTCCACAATGCTCCAAACATATAACTAAAACATCAGTGTAGTAAACAAGGGCCAATAAATCTCTAAATAAATAAATGCTATTGAGAAATGTAACCACTACTTGGCAGTCCTCTCTTTTGTAGCAAACTGAAATAGATGTCATGTTAAGGACCTAACAGTCCACAAGCAGTTACAGTGGAATTTAAAGCGACAAAATAATAGCATATAGTATAAAATATAATTACATACATTATATTATATATGCATATAGTATCTCACAAAAGTGAGTACACCCCTCACATTTTTTTAAAATATGTGATTACCGTATATCTTTCCATGTGACAACACTAAAACAATTACACTTTGCTACAATGTAAAGTAGTGAGTGTACAGCTTGTATAATAGTGTAATTTTGCTTTGCCCTCAAAATAACTCAACACACTCATTAATGTCTAAACCCCTGGCAACAAAAGTGAGTACACCCATAAGTGAAAATGTCCAAATTGGGCTCAAAGTGTCAATATTTTGTGTGACCACCATTATTTTTTCAGCACAGCCTTAACCCTCTTGTGCATGGAGTTTCCCAGAGCTTCATAGGTTGCCACTGGAGTCCTCTTACACTGCTCCATGACATCATGGAATTGGTGGATGTTAGAGACCTTGCGCTCCCCAACCTTCCATTTCAGGATGTCCCACAGATGCTCAATAGGATTTAGGTCTGGAGACATGCTTAGCCAGTCCAGTACCTTTACCCTCAGCTTCTTTAGCAAGGCAGTGATTGTCTTGAATGTGTGTTTGGGGTCATTATCCTGTTGGAATACTGTCCTGTGGCCCAGTCTCTAAAGGGAGGGGATCATGCTTTGCTTCAGTATGTCACAGTAAATGTTGGCATTCATGGTTCCCTCAATAAACTGTAGCTCCCCAGTGCCAGCAGCACTCATGCAGCCCTAGACCATGACACTGCTGCCCCTATGTTTTACTGTAGGCAATATACACCTGTCTTTGAACTCCTCACCTGGTTGCCGCCATACACGATTGACACAATGTGAACCAAATACATTTATCTTGATCTCATCAGACCACAGGACATAGTTTTAAGTAATCCATGTTCCTAGTCTGCTTTTCTTCAGCAAACTGTTTGTGGGCTTTCTTGTGCATCATCTTTAGGAGAGGCTTCCTTCTGGGATGACAGCCATGCAGACCAGTTTGATGCAGTGTGCGGAATATGGTCTGAGCACTGACAGGCTGACGCCCCCACCCCTTCAACCTCTACAGCAATACTGGCAGCACACATATGTCTATTTCCCAAAGACAACTCCTGGATATGACGCTGAGCATGCACACTCAACTTCTTTGGTCGACCAAGGCGAGGCCTGTTCTGAGTGGAACCTGTCCTGTTAAACCGCTGTATGGTCTTGGCCACCATGCTGCAGCTCAGTTTCATGGTCTTGGCAATCTTCTTATAGCCTAGGCCATCTTTATGTAGAGCAAAAAAAAAATGTTTTCAGATCCACAGAGTTCTTTGCGATGAGGTACAATGTAGAACTTCCAGTGACCAGAATGAGAGAGTGAGAGCTATAACACCAAATTAATAAACATGTTCCCCATTCACACATGAGACCTGTAACACTTACGAGTCACATGACACTGGGGTGGAAAAATGGCTAATGGGCCCAATTTGGACATTTTCACTTAGGGGTATACTCACCTTTGTTGCCGGTGGTTTTAGACGATGATGGCTGTGTTGAGTTATTTAGATGAAACAGCAAATTTACACCATTATACAAGCTGTACACTCACTAGTTTACATTGTAGCAGTGTCATTTTTTCACTGTTGTCACATGAAACGGTATAATAAAAATAATTACAAAAATGTAAGGGGGTGAGATACTGTATGCTTCGCTAGCAGTACACAGTGGTTATTGTTTTTCCCCATAACATAATATTATTAGCTGCAAATAGACATTATTATTTTTCCTCTTTCACATTGTCCAAAATGACAATGCTGTTTGTTCCAATAAACGTCAGAGGGACAACCAAAAAAGTAACAAACGCGCTTTTGTGGTTCAAGAGCGCCACCTTCATCTGGGCTTGATTGACAACAATGTGAATAGAATTGAACAGGACCTTTTTAATGTTATTTTTTTTCAGTGTATTTGCAAACCTAGGCTTTGGTAAAAGGAGTTCCACTTAAATTGCTGATCATCTGATGAGTGCATTCTTCTAAAAAATCTCACCCTACAGGCCTTAAAAGAGAACTTGGTTTAAAAGGCCTACAAGACAGGTGTTGATGGAAGCCAAACATCTGATGTCAGTAGGCCGAGGCCCACAGTAGTAACGAATCCTTTTCCCCAGCTACTTTACAAGCTCACGGATTATAAGCAACCATTATTCACAGTGAGGCTACACAGGAGCAATTCATGAGCTGAGGAATCAGACCGTTCCTGACAGTTAATTGCTGAGTTTGTTTAGCGATTATCTGAGGTAATTATGTCTTCATCGAGCTTACGCAGGCTCTGAAAGACTTGGAAAAATACATCCCCGTTAAACAGAGATTTACTAACAGTAAAACAGTTCAGTCTATGTGAGAGCAATCCTAATATTTTAAACATGAGGGGAGAGGTTACTGTGGGGAAGATGCTTTGGTGAAGCAAGGATGTGATTATTTTATCTATATGGCTGTGTAATATGGCGGCTTTAGCGGAGGGGAATGGCAAATTCCCATTGGGTCATTCAATACAGAAAATGAACTAACATCTTCTGCAAGACAAATGCAAATCCCAGAAAGGAATCGCCCAATTTAGCTTAGTTATACTGTATTCACAATGTATATGTGTGTATATATATATATATATATATATATATATATATATATATATATGTGTGGGTGTGTAAAAATGTCTATGTGTGTGTGTATATATATATATATATATATATATATACACACAGTACCTTGCAAAAATATTTGGCCCCCTTGAAATTTGAGAACTTTTTGCCACATTTCAGGCTTCAAACATAAAGATATAAAACTGTAATTTTTTTGTGAAGAATCAACAACAAGTGGGACACAATCATGAAGTGGAACAAAATTTATTGCATATTTCAAACTTGTTTAACAAATAAAAAAATGAAAAATTTGAAAGTTTAGAGGGACGGCCAGGTCTTCGTAGATTTGTAGTGGTCTGATACTCCTTCTTCAATTTCAATATCATCGCTTGCACAGTGCTCTTTGGGATGTTTAAAGCTTGGGAAATCTTTTTTGTATCCAAATCCAGCTTTAAACTTCTCCACAGCAGTATCTCGGACCTGCCTGGTGTGTTCCTTGTTCTTCATGATGCTCTTTGCGCTTTAAACTGACCTCTGAGACTATCACAGTGCAGGTGCATTTATACGGAGACTTGATTACACACAGGTGGAGTCTATTTATCATCATTAGTAATTTAGGTCAACATTGGATCATTCAGAAATCCTCACTGAACTTCTGGAGAGAGTTTGCTGCACTGAAAGTAAAGGGGCTGAATAATTTTGCACACCCAATTTTTCAGGTTTTTTTTGTTAACAACGTTTGAAATATCCAATACATTTTGTTCCACTTCATGATTGTGTCCCACTTGTTGAATCTTCACAAAAAATTACAGTTTTATATCTTTGTTTAAAGCCTGAAATGTGGCAAAAGGTCGCAAAGTTCAAGGGGGCCGAATACTTTTGCAAGGCACTGTGTGTATGTGTGTATATATATATATATATATATATAATTTTCAGCATTACTGAGTCTAAGAAGCTTTTGTCTCTTAGGCCGCGTACACACGATCGAATATATCTGCTGAAACTGGTCCGCAGACCAGTTTCAGCGGAGAGATTCGATTGTCTGTACGGACTAGCAGACAGTTTCCAGCAGACAAAAGTTTTAAAGCATACTTTAAAACTTGTCTGCTGGAAAGCCGTCTGTCGGATATGTCCGCTGGTTAGTACGCCTAACCAGTGGACCGAAATCTCCCGCATGCGTCGAATGGATTAGACGCATGCGTGGAAGTATTTTACTTCCTGGTTCGGTGACGTGGCGGCGTCAACGTCACCACGCTGTCTGTCCGCGGGGATTTTGGTTTGATCGTGTGTACACAGATCAAACCAAAATCTCCCAGGAGACATGTCTGATGAAAACGGTCCGTCGGACCGTTTTCATCGGATATATCTCCTCGTGTGTATGCGGCCTTAAAGTTTTTCATGTTGAAGAACATTGAATTACATTGGCTTTAATTCAGCTTATTCTAAAAAGAAACAGAACTCTTTTATTTAAAAGTGAAAGCCAAACTATTCAAAGTAATTTAAAAGTGAAAGCCAAACTATTCAAAGTAATTTAAATTAAAGGATTAGTTTACATTTATAAAAAAAAAAAAAAAAAAACTGCCTATGCAGATCAGGGGCATCTGCAGGAAAAAACAAACTATGCAACTTAAGGTTGAATAATGCTCTTGCTATAGATGTAGGTCAATTAACCTGACCTGAAAGCTTCCAGCAAGTTGCTAGGACATTGCTAGGGGAGGCCCAGATATTGCTGTTTGACTACATCACAGGCGTGAGCTCTCAAACAACAATGCCAATTACAGTTATACTGTGAGCACCCATAAAACATAATCTTGCAGGAGCAGGGCCCTTCCAAGCCCCTTGTTCTGAATTGTACTGTAAAGTGCTGCACAAACTGTTGGTGCTCTATAAATCCTGTGTAATAATAATAATAACTCACATAGTCTAAGGGGCCTGTCCTTGCCATCAGTGCCAGACAGGCATTAGACTTACCCCAGGATTTAACTTGAGGGCATAGCCCATTACAACCATGTCAATTGCTGGCAAGGTCAAAACGGCCAATAAAGCTGTGACAAAACATCGGAGTGGGTGGGTGGACAGCCAACTCTGTCAGCTGAATCTCCTAATTTCAGAAGGACGTGCCTCATCGTACATTTTCTAGAGTTCAGGCTTTGTCCCATCTCCTTGTGTCCTGTAGACAATCCTAACTGAGCCAATTAAAGGGGTGTTCCAGCCCAAAATTCTGTTTATTAAAAGTCAGCAGCTACAAAAAGTGTAGCTGCTGGCTTTTAATAAACACTCACTTACCTGGTCCTGTGTTCCAGCGACGCGCCGACCGGGGCTCCGCTCCTCCCCCCCCCCCTCCTCCCCAGCCGGCGTCTCCATTCCTACTGTGGGCACCCAGCCATGACAGCCTTCGGCTTCACGGCCGGGCACCCACTGCGCATGCGCGACCCGCATGTGCGCGCGGCTCGCCGCTGATTGGAGAAGCGATCACATGGGACCTGTCATGTGTCCCATGTGATCGCCTACAGGGAGGGGCTGGTGTAGGCGATTAAGGCTTAATCGCCTAACCAGCCCCTCGGCGGAAGTGGGACAGAAAGTGGATTAAAAAAAAAGTTATTTTTTAGGTGGAACTCCTCTTTAACCTCCTTGATTTAGATCAACTCCCACTATAATGCAATGCTTTCATCAGTCAAGGCTCACTTTCCCTAAAGCAGTTTTTTTTCAGATTTCCAATGAAGTCCCCTTCATTGAAATTCTGAAAAAAACTCACCTACATTGGAGCCTTGAGCGTTCCCAGTATTTTCAGTAAAAAAAAAGACAAGGGTACTGTTTGTGTCCTGCGTGTTTTGTTGCATAGACAGCATTTTATTTTTCTCTCAGTTGAATAATTCTAATGCCCTCACAGATTGTCATTTAATAAATTATATCTCCATTTTGGGCTCACGGCTTTGAATAGATCAAAGCGATCGGTAATAATGCCCCCCCAGCGTTGCTAATTTTGTTGTGAATCCTTTCGGAGAGAGAGAGCTTTTCATTCCCTTGTATGACATGTGAAAGAGATGGAGCAAAAGAGCAGTAGAAACTGGATGAACATGTTTCTGGATTGTAAAGTGAGGAGGAGAAAAAAATCAGCAGGTCCTACAGCAATTAATCAGAGTTCTATGGATCAAAAAGGGCCTGCATATTAAAGGAAAAAAACTGCTTAAAGCCTCCTTTCCCTTGCAACCTACTTGCTGTGGCATCATCATTTTCTTCAATATATTTGTATTGTTCTTTTTTTTCCTCTTTTCATGATGTTTCACATCTCTGTGACCTTCTCATCTCACCCATGTTGCCTAATATTTCAGACTGTCACAGATGCCCTCTACGTTTGTGATTGGTGTCCTCTACATTTGTGAAATCCCAGTGAGCTCAAAAAAAAATAAAAATAATGCACTAATTTTACCGTAGCCTGATTCCAATCACACACTGCAGCTTACAGCAGTCTCAGGAGAGAGTGCACTGAGAGAATTTTGCAAGCCATGCCTGCATTACAACCAAAGTCAAAGACAATTGTGAAGTCCACAAGCCCTGGTCTAGGGACTTTGCTTGGGCTGAGATGTCATTAGTCTGCTACAATCATGAGCCTGTCTTTCTACAATGATCAACAAGACTGTACACCAGGGCTGGTGCAAGAATTTTTGACACCCTAGACAAAACCTCATTTTTGCAGCACCTCCATTGGTTCCACCCCGACTCCCCCCATGTGTCCTGCCCATGTATACCCCACCTTTTAAATGAAGCACCCGTCAAATGCAGCCTCACCAGCTCCCATCAATTCAGCCTCACCAGCACCCATCAATTCAGCCTCACCAGTGCTCGTCAATGTAGCCTCACCAGCGCCCATCAATACAGCCTACTAGTGCCCATCAATGAATGTTTGCTTTATTCCATTCATTTGGGAGTTGGGATACAGAAACAGCCCTACGCCGCCAGTGCGCCTCTGACACTATGTACGAAATGAGACTTAGTTGGTTGTTGCATAGAGAAGAGAGTAGGAACACCAGTGGCTGGGCGCCCCTAGGCAACAGTGCGCCCTAGGCGGCTCCCTAGTTTGCCTAATGGTTGCACCGGCCCTGCTGTACAATGTGTGTAGCAAATGACAAGGTGAGAGCTTGCAGTAGGTGCTGATCTGTGACAGACATATTTAGGGTGTAATATTTTCCAGCACCAATCCCCCTCAGCACCTAAACCCCTCCTCCTGTGATAGTGGGCAGAGGTTCATCACCCTCACAGCCGCTGTCCTTGTTAAAATTGGGACAGTTGTGTGGGGCTCTGCCTGCACAGCCATGTCATTCATGCACACAGATCTGTGAAAGAAACAAGTCCTGTCATACACTGTGGTAGACCGCTTGCCGTTCTCAATGGATTGGGAGGGCACTGTGCAGCACCTTTTGTAGTCCATTCACTCATCCTTCTGCTTTCTAACAGAAAAGCCAATACAGAGGTACAATCAGAAAGCTGGAAGGGGAGTGTGCAGGACCCTGACATTGCACCCGCGTTCTGTTGATCGTGGGTACAATGCTTTGCAGGCTGCTGTGGGGAAAAAAAAAAACAATAAATGTACATTTTGTTTCTGCTAAATATGTGCATTTATTATTTGTCTTTAATTCACCCTCCAAGCTGCCTAAAATAAGCTTATGCATTTTTTTTGAGTGACAAGTGGTATGCTACAGGCAACAAAACACTCTCAATGGCTACTGTTCACATTTATGTTTTTTATCGAGCACCTTGGAGCTTCGAGCTACAAAACGCTCAGGTGTGAATGAGGCCGTAGTGAGTTCTGCCTGTCCGCTCGTCATCTCTTTCTACAACTTCCTATAGTTGACATATAATGTGGAAATGCATATGTGATTGTACATTTTAAACATGGATGCACTTTAACTACTTCCCGACCGCCCGCCGCAGGTATACGTCGGCACTTTGAAGATGGATATCTCGGTAACGGCAGCAGCTGCTGCCACAACCGAGATATCCATCTCTTCTGTGGGCGGTCGGGTAAACGATAATGGCGGTCTCCGCGGCGGAATCGCCGCGAGATCGCCGTTATCGGTGGCGGGCGAGTGTCCCCCTCTCCCGCTGCGCTCCCGCGCCCTCCACCGCTTACCGGAGCCGTCGGTAGCGGCGGAGGCGATCGGGTGCGCTCGTCTGTTCAGCGGGGATGCGAGTGAGGGAAAAAATTTCCCTCGTCCATCCCCGCAGCTCTGCTGGGCGGAAGTGACGTCAAACGTCAGTTCCAAACAGCGTCTTAAAGAGACATTTTTTTTTTAAATGTCATTTGAAAAATGACATTTTACATTTTTGATATTTTTTTTGCATTTTAGCCTAAATATGAGATCTGAGGTCTTTTTGACCCCAGATCTCATATTTAAGAGGACCTGTCATGCTTTTTTCTATTACAAGGGATGTTTACATTCCTTGTAATAGGAATAAAAGTGATAATTTTTTTATTTTTTTTTATTTTAGTGTTAAAAATTGGTAAAATAAATACGAGAACAAAAAAAAACAAATTTTAAATCGCCCCTTCACGACGAGCTCGCATGCAGAAGCGAACGCATACGCGAGTAGCGCCCGCATATGAAAACTGTGTTCAAACCACACAAGTGAGGTATCGCCGCGATCGTTGGAGCGAGAGCAATAATTCTAGCCCTAGACCTCCTCTGTATCTCAAAACATGCAACCTGTAGAATTTTTTAAACGTCGCCTATCGAGATTTTTTAAGGGGAAAAGTTTGACGCCATTCCACGGACAGGCGCAATTTTTAAGCGTGACATGTTGGGTGTCATTTTACTCGGCGTAACATTATTTTTCACAATATGTAAAAAAAATTGGGCCAAATTTATTGTTGTCTTATTTTTTAATTTAAAAAAGTGATTTTTTTTTCCAAAAAAAGTGCGCTTGCAAGACCGCTGCCCAAATACGGTGTGACAAAAAGTATTGCAATGACCGCCATTTTATTCTCTAGAGTGTTAGAAAAAAAAATATATAATGTTTGGGGGTTTTAAGTAATTTTATAGCAAAAAAAAATGTTTTAGTCTCGTAAACACCGAATCTCAAAAACAGGCCGGGGCTAAAGTGGTTAAAGCTTAACTTTGCGCAAACGGCTAAATACATACATAAAATACATGCATAACACAGGTGTCCTCCCCTCCCTAAACCAGCGACTGGACAATAAAGAAAGCAGCAGACTGATGCACGCATCTGCCTCTCACTCTGTTCTCTTCTCCTATCGGCTTGCTTCTCACACTGCAATGAACTGATTGGGTCCTTATACTGTGTCTCCCTCCCCCAGTCCCAAGCTGTGCTGTAACGGGACTGCAAGAGGCCAAAACCAGATCAAAATCAAGCACTATAACTGGCTCTACACTTAGTTTATGTTTTTATATATATATATATATATATATATATATATATATATATATATATATATATATCTCTAAAAGATTTAGCAGTCACATTAAACAGCACAGATGGACAAATCTCCTACAGATAAATGGTTCTGCCATCAGAATGCTTAAACAGTGCCTGCTTCTTATTAGATGTAGGTGCTGTTCAGCTGACAATTTACTGCCTAGCTCCTTCACTCTTCGTTTAAGTGGTGCTGACACAGGTACCGACTAATTTTAATATAGACTGGTTCATTAAGAAAGACAGCTTTTCACACTTGCAATTAAACATATAAATTTAAGGGTCATTTAATGACTACATATTAGTTTATGTCTTTATCTGCCTGAAGTTCAGCTTTAAAGAAAAAAAAAATGTCAACCAGAGGAAGCCATAGGGCTTATTTGTGTCTTCAGAAAACAAAAAGTGAAGGTTGTGAAGCTTCAGTGAAAATATACATAAAATATTACATCTATCCCACCACTAACTCGGCTCAGTGGATTCAACGCCTCCACTACTTCGACCACCATCGTCTATCTAAAAGGGGATTATATTCACTGTGATTTTAGGTTTCAGCCGCTGCCAAAACTAGTAGCATGGGTACGCTGATAGATTACTGAGCAAACATGGAGATGGAGGAGCTGTCAATTCAGCAGAGTTATTTTAACTTCAACAGCAATTTCGTGTGAAAATTTCAGCCTGAAGGAAACTTGGATGAAGAGCCAACTTTTTTTTTTTCTTTCATTCTTAAATAGATGGTTTATTTTGGGGATGTGGAGGACCAGTAGCTGTATGAGTTGGCATTATGTGTGCTGTATAAAAAATCGAAAGAAAAATAAATTGTAACTCCAGTATTTAAAATGTGTAGTGATGTTTTGTATACATGTATACAAATGTACTTTAAATATTTGTATTGACTGCAATTCTTTCCTAAGCCAACACCAAGAGCCAGCCAGTCTCTTATGCATACACATCTGCTGACAGGAGGAGAGAGCAGAGTTAAGCAGAGCTGATGACTTGTTAATGTTTTTTCTGGTTCTTTTGTCTACAGTTTGCAGGTTACGGGCAGAGACCATGACATTGCTCTGTTCCTTAACTCTAATGCCACGTACACACGATCGTACACACGATCCGAAATTCTGGCTCAAACTTGTGTTGCATACACATAGTCACGCGAATCTTGATGGAAATTCCGACAGTCAAGAACGCGGTGACGTACAAGACGTATGACGAGCCGAGATCAATTAAATTCAATAGGCAGTTCAGCTCTTCTGCTTGATTCTGAGCGTGCGTGTTTTTTTTTCCGTGTCAGAAATGCATACAGGCAAGCGGATTTTCTGATGGGAACTTTTTCAGTCGGAAGAATAGAGAACCTGCTCTCAATCTTTTGTTGGCGGAAATTCTGACAGCAAAAGTCCGATGGAGCATACACATGGTCGGAATTTCCGACCAAAACTCACATTGGACTTTTCTTGTTTGAATTTCCGATCATTTGCACGTGGCATTAGGGGCTTGTTCTACAGCATTGTGTTGTGGTTTGTAAATATCCTTTGCTTTAACCACTTAAGGACCCCTTCACGCCGATATATATCGGCAGAATGGTACAGCTGGGCACATCCACGTACCTGTACGTGGCCCTTTAAGCCCAGCCGTGGGTCACGCGTGCCTCGGGCACGCAACCCGGTCCGAAACTCCGGGACTCGCGGACCCAATTGCCAATGGAGTCCCACGATCGGTCCCCGGAGCTGAAGAACAGGGAGAGCCGTGTGTAAACACAGCTTCCCCGTTCTTCACTGTGGCGCCCGCATTGATTGATTGTGATTCCCTATGTAACGGAACACACAATGACGTCACACCTACACCCACACCCCCTACAGTTAGTTACACAAATGAGGTCACACATTACCCCTTCAGCGCCCCCCAGTGGTTAACTCCCAAACTGCAATTGTCATTTTCATAGTAAACAATGCATGATAAATGCATTTTTTGCTGTGAAAATGACAATGGTCCCAAAAATGTGTCAAAATTGTCCGAAGTGTCCGCCATAATGCCGCAGTCACAAAAAAAAAATGCTAGTTGCCGCCATTAGTAGTAAAAAATAAATAAATAATAAAAATGCAATAAAACTATCCCCTATTTTGTAAACGCTATAAATTTTGCACAAATTAACCGATAAACGCTTATTGCGTTTTTTTTTGTTTTTTTTTTTACCAAAAAATAGAAGAAAACGTATCGGCTTAAACTAAGGAAATTATTATTTTTTTTTATATATATTTTTGGGGGATATTTATTAAAGCAAAAAGTAAAAAAATATTTTTTTTTTTTTTTCAAAATTGTCCCTCTTTTTGTTTATAGCACAAAAAATAAAAACCGCAGAGGTGATCAAATACCACCAAAAGAAAGCTCTATTTGTGGGAAAAAAAAATTACCCCAATTTTGTTTGGGAGCCACGTCGCATGACTGCACAATTGTCAGTTAAAGCGACACAGTGCCGAATCGCAAACACTGAGGGTTGCTATGGATTGGTTGCTCTGGATGGTTTTTATGGACTGGTTGCTATGGATGGGTTGCTATGGCCTGGTTGCTTTGGATGGTTGCTATGGACGGGTTGCTATGGACTGGTTGCTATAGATAGTTGCTATATGCAGAGTATGCTAGTATGCAGAAGTTACGCAGAGCAAAAAAAAAATAGCCAAATTCCCTCAGCCTTGTGTGGAAGGAGCCAGAATCCCCTCACAGCTGTGTGTGAGGAGTTTTTTTTACCTTAGCATCTCCTAGGAAACCAATATTTGTTTATATGCAAGCCCTCTCTAAACACAGACCAGAAATTCTGGCTTTTTTGAATACTTGTCCTTCTTCAGACAGTTGTATTTAAAAAAATATCGTACAGGGAATATCTTTATATTGTCTTTATATTCACAAGACCCAGACCTACATTTTGATGTTAAGTATGTCTCTGAAATATTAAAATTGAAGGCACAGTTGCAGTGTATATATTGCCTTAAAAATGTTAGGTTTATAGGCTGTAATTTTAATGGAAATCAATGGAGGTCTGTCACGTACCTTACCAGAGGCCGAAGTGCCGAGAGGGCTTCCCTTGCGACTCGAGTGCAGAACGCCCCCTGGAGGTGAGACGGGACGCTATGCCCAGGGGTGCAGGAGTTGCCGGTTGCGACTTGCTGGAGCGATGTTGGGGATCAGATGTGCACCAGGATACGTAGTCCGGCAGGAGTACCACGGAAGTACCAGAAGGGGCAGGAAACCCAGGGGCGGAGTCAGGAGCCGAGCCGGTAGTCATGCACAGAAAGCAGGGAGTGACTGGAACAGGTCAGAAGGCAAGCCGAGGTCATACACAGGATCCAGCAGACAGGAACAAGACAAGGATAATCCGAGAGACAAGCCAGGGGTCATACACAGGGAGATCTTGGTCAGGTAAGCCGGGTAGTCAACAGGAAAACAGGAACAAGGATTCAGGATAAGGTCAGAGACTGACGATCATGCAGCAGTTTGGTGACTGCTGCAACAAGGTTTAAATAGGCACTGACGCCAGGAGTCCCGTCCGCATTGTGTGCGTAATGGTGCGCGCGCATGCGCAGTAAAGAACAATGTATTTGTTGTGTTGTTGCCTGTATACGCGCGCATGCGCCTTGTGCTCGTATTCGCGGGTATTATGCTCGTACGCGCGCGCATGCGCCTTGTGCTCGTATTTGCGCGCATGCGCCTTGTGCTCATATTTGCGGGCATTGTGCTCGTATGTGCGCGCATGCGCACTGTGCTCGTAGGTCCGTGCTGGGGAGGTCTGCCAGTTCTTCTACGGTCAATTCCCTGACAGTGCCCCCCTATCAAGGGCAGCCTCCGGATGCCCAAACGTACTTGCTTCTCAGGATATCTTCTGAAGAATTCAGACAACAGTTTTGGGGCATGAACATCTTTTGCAGGTTCCCAAGAACTTTCTTCAAGAGAGTAGCCCTTCCATTTTACTAGGTACTGGATTTGTCTACCTTTCTTCCGACTATCCAAAATGGCCTCCACCTCAAATTCTGTGTCCTCACCCACTGTAACTGGAGGCGGAGGTGGGTCTTCTCTTCCAGGAAAGGAACCGGTAATGACTGGCTTGAGAAGTGAGACGTGAAAAACTGGATGAATCTTGTAGGTGTTTGGCAGGGACAATTCGAAGGCCACAGGATTGATCTTTCTCTTAATTTCAAAAGGACCAATGAATCTATGACCCAGTTTCCGGGAAGGGCAGGACAGTTTAAGGTTTAAAGTAGAAAGCCAAACCTTGTCTCCTACTTCCAGAGTCGGACTCTCTTTCCTCTTCCTGTCATAATATTTTTTATAGTCCTCCTGGGATCTTTGCATGGTTTCCTGAAGAACCTGTAAATTTTCTTGGAGAAAAGTTAATCTATCTTGTACGGCAGGCACCGTTGCTTCAGGAACGGTATTGGGCAGGAAGGATGGATGAAATCCGTAATTTGCCCAAAACGGAGACTGGTTAGTGGTGGAGTGTACCGAATTATTGTATGCAAATTCGGCACATGGCAGTAGGTCTACCCAATTATCCTGAGAGGAGGAGGAGAAACAGCGGAGATATTGCTCTAGCGACTGATTGGTTCTTTCTGTTTGGCCATTACTTTGTGGATGATAAGCGGATGACAAGCAGATTTCGATGTTCAAGGCTTTACAAAGGGCTTTCCAAAATCTAGACGTAAATTGCACCCCTCTGTCAGATACAATACTACTGGGTAGGCCATGCAATCTCACAACTCTTTGATAAATGTATGTGCTGTATCTATGGCCGAGGGGGTACCTAATAACGGCAAGAAGTGGGCCATCTTCGTTAGCCGATCGACCACCACCAGGATCGTGGTAAACCCTTCAGAGGGGGGTAATTCCACTATGAAATCCATAGATATAGCTTTCCATGGGTGGTTGGGGACGGGTAATGGTCTTAACAGGCCCCAGGCTTGTGTGCGGCTTCCTTTACTTCTGGCACACACTGTACAGGAACTTACAAAGTCCTTGCAATCCTTCCTCAGGTCAGGCCACCAATAGGATCGCTGAATCAGCTCAAAAGTCTTATGGACCCCAAAATGACCAGCAAGCCGGTGTTCATGAAGGGTCTTGAGAAGCTGAAGTCTGGCTCCCTTGGGAACAAAAATCTTATTTCCGTGCCACAGGAGCCCTTCTTGTCTTCTAAATGCCGAACTCTCGGCTTCAGGACATTGAACAGAGGCTTGTTCCAGAGCTGACTTTAGGTCGGGTTGGATCAACAAAAAAATTCTGGGGGGACAGGATAGTGCTGGGAACGACAGTCTCTGGGGTTTCTGGGAACATGCGTGAGAGGGCATCTGCTTTACTATTTTTGGAGCCTGGGCGGTAGGTAAGGTGAAAATTAAATCTTGAAAAGAATAAAGCCCATCTGGCTTGCCGTGGTCTTAGTCTCTTGGCAGATCTGAGATATTCAAGATTCTTATGGTCTGTGAATACCATGATGGGGTGAGCAGCACCTTCAAGGAGATACCGCCATTCCTCTAAAGCAGTCTTAATTGCCAGTAACTCTTGATCCCCCACATCATAGTTCTTTTCTGGCTGGCTCAATTTTTGGGAGAAAAAAGCTATTGGGTGTAAGCAGAGCTTTAGGGCCTTGACGTTGAGACAAGATGGCCCCTACGGCAACTTCTGATGCGTCGACCTCGAGGACATAAGGTAACGTTGGGTCCGGGTGCCCGTAGAATAGGAGCTGAGGTGAACAGAGTCTTTAGTTTGTCGAAGGCCTCCTGAGCTTCCTGGGTCCACTGAAAATGGGTATGCTGGCGAGTCTGCTGGGTAATGGGGGCAATAATACCGGAAAAAGTCTTTAATAAACCTTCTGTAAAAATTTGCGAACCCGATGAAACTCTGAATGCCTTTTCTTATCAGTAGGAGCTGACCATTCTAGGATAGCGGTTACTTTTTGAGGATCCATGGAGATTCCAGATGTGGAAATAATTAGACCCCAGGAACTGTATAGATGACTTTTCAAACTCGCACTTTTCCGCTTTTGCGTAGAGCCCGTGCAACCTTAATGTGGCTAGTTACCTTCCGGACATGGGTTCTGTGTAATTCCAAGGTGGCAGAAAAAATGAGAATGTCGTCTAAATAAACAATTACAAAGTAATCCAGGAACTCTCTGAAGATGTTGTTCACAAAATGTTGGAAGGTTGCGGGGGCGTTACATAGGCCGAAAGGCATGACGAGATATTCAAAGTGACGAAGAAGCGGATTCTAAAGGCGGTCTTCCATTCATCCCCTCCCGAAATGCGCACGAGATTATTGGCCCTCGTAAATCCAATTTAGTAAAGACTCGTGCAGTACGGATCGCTGGAAAAGTTCGGGAACGTGGAGGGAGAGGGTACCGATTTTTGATGGTAATTTTATTGAGTTCTCTGTAATCCACACAGCGGTCGGAGGTGGGTGTGATCTTTCTTCTCTACAAAGAAGATTCCTGCACCGGTGGCGAGGAAGATGGGCGGATGAACTTCTTTTCCAGATTTTCGTCAATGTATTGACGCAAGGTCTCAAGCTCAGTCTCTGAGAGTGGGAATATTCGCCCAAAGGGGATTTATGCACCGGGCAACAACTCAATAGGACAGTCGTACGGACGGTGCGGTGGTAAGGTATCGGCTTTCTTTTTGTCGAAGACATCTAAAAAGTCATGGTAAACTGAGGGAACATTTGGATTGGAAGTAGGGGCTGGCTGGACGGTGAGGCAGCTGGGAGAGGCTGAAGCTTCTGGCTTTATACAATGCTGATGGCAGTACCCTGATTTGAAGGAGATACTCCCTGTGCTCCAGTCTATCTGTGGACTATGTGCCCGCAGCCAAGGGAGTCCCAGGATCACAGGAAACATTGGTGAACAAATAACATCCAAACAGAGAAATTCTTGATGGCCAGAATCAGTTGAGGCAAAAATGGGTAAAGTCTCTTGGGTGACAGGCCCTGAGCAAGGTGTAGATCCATCGGCCAAATGAATCTCAAGTCTCTGTGCTTTTTTCCGCAGGGGGATCTGGTAGTCCTTAGCAATGGAAATGTCCATAAAGCAACTACAAGCTTCGGAATCGATTATTGCTGGAAATCTGACCTCCCCCCTTGCCAACTGTAACGTGATATGGAGCACCAGGTGAGTTGAGGAGGGTTTCGGGACCGGAGATGCAACAGGTTGCGGGGAGAGGGCCTACAGGGCCGGGTTGGACAGCTGGAACGAAGATGTCCGGCCTCTCCGCAGTAGAAGCAAAGGTTCGCCTGCCGGCGGTGCAGTCTTTCATTCGGGGTCAGGGCAGGGCGAACCGTGCCAACCTGCATAGGCCCACTGCTGAACGTGCCTGGAGAGGGGGACGCGTGAGCGGCTGGAACCATAGGCTGTAAGTAAGAAGGCCGGCCGGCACGTTCAGATTGTCGCTCCCGCAAACGCCTGTCAAGTTGGATGGTTAGTAGAATGAGCCCCTCCAAGGTGGTAGGAGCCTCCACTCGTGCCAACTCGTCTTTGATAGGCTCAGACAGGCCAAGACGGAATTGATGCCTGAGAGCGGCCTCGTTCCATCCTGTGTCTGCAGCCCAGTTGCGAAAGTCCACCGTATAGTCCTCAACAGGGCGCTGTCCTTGTCGTAAAGCGTGGAGGGCTGCCTCCGCAGTGGCCGGACGTTGAGGATCATCATATAAGGTGGCCATAGCTTTAAAAAATGAGTCCAAAGTATTGATGGCGGGGTTCTTCTGTTCCAACAACCGATGGGCAGGATTGAGGTTCCCTCAGACAGCAAGGTGATAACAAACCCCACTTTAACAGTTTCAAGAGAAAAAGTCCTAGGGTCAGGTACAGTATACAGGAGGCTTTAAACGCTCTGAATTTCTTTCGGTCATCTGAGAAGCGTTCTGGAGTGGGTACATGGGGTTCCGGAGGAGGGAACATTGTCTGATTTGGAAAGTTACTTCCTAACTGAGAGTAGCGTTCCTGTAAGCTCGTCACTGCTTGCGTCAGAGCTGCGACCTGCTGGCACAAGGTCTCGAGCGGGGAAGCACCTCCGTCGGCCTCTGAAACTTCTGGCTGCATGATACTGTCACGTACCTTACCAGAGGCCGAAGTGCCGAGAGGGCTTCCCTTGCGACTCGAGTGCAGAACGCCCCCTGGAGGTGAGACAGGGGACGCTATGCACAGGGGTGCAGGAGTTGCCGGTTGCGACTTGCTGGAGCGATGTTGGGGATCAGATGTGCACCAGGATACGTAGTCCTGCAGGAGTACCACGGAAGTACCAGAAACCCAGGGGCGGAGTCAGGAGCCGAGCCGGTAGTCATGCACAGAAAGCAGGGAGTGACTGGAACAGGTCAGAAGGCAAGCCGAGGTCATACACAGGATCCAGCAGACAGGAACAAGACAAGGATAATCCGAGAGACAAGCCAGGGGTCATACACAGGGAGATCTTGGTCAGGTAAGCCGGGTAGTCAACAGGAAAACAGGAACAAGGATTCAGGATAAGGTCAGAGACTGACGATCATGCAGCAGTTTGGTGACTGCTGCAACAAGGTTTAAATAGGCACTGACGCCAGGAGTCCCGCCCGCATTGTGTGCGTAATGGTGCGCGCGCATGCACAGTAAAGAACAATGTATTTGTTGTGTTGTTGCCCGTATACGCGCACATGCGCCTTGTGCTTGTATTCGCGGGTATTATGCTCGTACGCGCGCGCATGCGCCTTGTGCTCGTATTTGCGTGCATGCGCCTTGTGCTCGTATTTGCGGGCATTGTGCTCGTATGTGCGCGCATGCGCACTGTGCTCGTAGGTCCGTGCTGGGGAGGTCTGCCAGTTCTTCCACGGTCAATTCCCTGACACTAGACCATGCACCAGGGGCTCTGAAGAGACCTCATCTATGGACTCCCATTGATGGTAGTTAAATATTTCTATCACAAACAGAAAACATGGCAGAATTTACTTTAAATGGGATATGGACTATACCTACTTCCTGATCACGAATATGGATGCGATTTATAATTATCATAAATAATAAAGTGGTTGTAAACTTCAGACATGAAATATGCATCTCTATATGTACCTCTATAGTGTGTACTTTTCTCAGTTAACAGCACCAAGTGTAATTTATGTCTGGTGCTTCGTTCCTATCAGCATGAATCACTTACATGGTTACATAGGTAATCAGGTTGAAAAAAAAAAAGACACCAGTCCAACCTGTTCAACCAACACAGAAAAAACAAAACACACACACAAATAGAAAACCTCCATATACACAATCCTACAATCCTATACCCACAGTTGATCCAGAGGAAGGCAAAAAACAAAAACAAAGCATGATCCATATTTCTCTAGCAGAGGAAAAAAATTCCTTCCGGATCCCCCAAGAGGCAATTGGATTTTCCCTGGATTAACATTACCTACAAAAGCTCTCCACCCCAACATCTCAAAAAATAAGTAGGGTAGGGAGAGCACACGCCAGGGGGGTTAGTGAGAGCACACACCAGGGGGGTTAGTGAGAGCACACACCAGGGGGGTTAGTGAGAGCACACACCAGGGGGCTTAGTGAGAGCACACACCAGGGGGCTTAGTGAGAGCACACACCAGGGGGGTTAGTGAGAGAACACACCAGGGGGGGCGGGGGGCTAGGGAAAGCACACACCAGGGCGATCTTCCTACTTTTCAGCAAACACCTGGCACTTCTATGCTATACTCCATGGAGCCTGCAAGCCAAGCCACAATGAATCATTAGGTGAGTTTACCTTCAGGCACACTCGTTTGGCAGACTCTGCTCACAGCTACTGTCACACCACCATTTTCCCAGGCAGGCACGATCTTGGAGCTCAGCTCATCCCAATTTCTGTGAATACACGCCCCTGGGATGGTCCTTAGTCTTGCTAGAGAGCAGCAGGAAAACTGCTGATGAGCGAGGTAGGGGGAGGTGCAGGTGGTGATGTGCAGACAGTGGACAGCAAGTGAAATAGCTGTATGCTGCTGTCCAGACCGCGGCTCTGCTTTCCGTACTGCAGTCGGGGACAAGAGCACGGCGGGACAGGCAGCAAGTATGCCCAATGCAGGCTAGGGGGGCAGCAGCTGCTTTGGGCCCCAAAGCCTGACAGGGCCCAGGCACTTTCCCCATTTGCCCTGCGGTAAAGACGGCCCTGCCTCTGTAAAGACCTTGAAGTGAATAACTCAACAAGTACACTATATGGACAATTTATGTATTTATACATGTTGATCCTATCCCACTTAATATCCTCTTTTCTTTGCAGGGGCAGACACATACAGCTACCAACACAAGCATCTCTCTCCCTCTCTCTCTCTCTCTCCTTGGCCACCAGTGAGGAGAGGAATAGATAAGAGATAGGATAAGAGAGAGTACACAGAACACTGTTAAAGTGTTTTTTTTTTTTTTTTTACAGCAATACATTTTCTCTGACTCTCCACTCCCTAAATACTTACCTGAAACCACTCCAATCCAGTACTGTCCCTGCCGCCAGCACCACTCTACACTCTTCCTATATTCACAAACTTCACTGAGCACAGCAGGAGCCATAGAGTCTTGATGCTGTCAGTCAATCTCATGTAGGGAGGGGGCATGCTGTGCATCACAGGAGCCATGCTGACCCATGTCCACAACCAAAGGCACCTACAATGGGCACGTGAGCATTAGAACTGGACCCAGAATCAATGGAAGGTGGCCTGGTCTGAGGAATCACTTTCTTTTACATCATGAGTGAAGGCTGGGTGTGTGTGATTCACTTACGGGAAGAGATTGCACCAGGATGCAGTATGGAATAAAGACAAGCCAGTGAAGGCAGTGTGATGCTTTGGGCAATTTTCTGCTGGGAAACCTTATATATTGCTATTTAAGTGGCTGTTATTTGCAGAAAGTGCAGAGAAGAGCAACCAACTGATAAGCATGGAGGAACTCGGCTAGATTAGAGGAACTGAATTTTTTTCTCTCTGAAAATGAGGAGATGAAGGGGGGATTTGATCACAATGTATGAATACATAAGTGGTACATATAGTGAACTTGGTGTTGAGTTATTCACGTTAGGTCATCAACGGGGGCACTCTTTACGGCTAAAGAAAAAGATTCTCCATACACGGATAAGGTTCTTCACAGAGCTGTGAAAATGTGGAATAGACTTGCTCCAGAGGTGGTTCTGGCCAGCTCAGTAGATTGTTTTAAAAAAGGCCTGGATACTAATATATATAGGTAAAGTTGATCCAGGGAATATCCAATTGCCTCTTAGGGGATCAGGAAGGTTTTTTTTTTTTTTCCCTGCTGGTGCAAATTGGATCATGCTTTGCTGGGATTTTTGCCTTCCTCTGGATCAACTTTTTGTCTATGTTGGTTGAACTGGATGTACCACCTACCTAAACATTGTTGCTGACCACTCCCTTCATGGAAACAGTATTTCATTGATGGCAGTGGCCTCTTTCAGCAGGATAATGTGCCATGCCACTCTGGCTTATCAACTCCAGATATTGACTTGGTCCCCAAATGATCTATATCCCAACCCAATCGAGCATCTGTGGGATGTGCTGGAAAACAAGTCCAATTCATGGAGCCCCATCTCACAAACCACAGGGCCTAAAGGATTTGCTATTGACGGCCTGGTGCCAGATACTACAACATATCTTCCGCGGTCTAGCAGTGACCATGCCTTGATGGGTCAGGGTTGTTGTGGCAGCAAAAGGGACCTACTCAATATTAGGTGGGTGGTAATAATGATATGGCTATTCAGTGTATTGAGATACTGTATAAATAAAGCATACATATTATATATATATATATATATATATATATATATATATATATATATATATATATATATATATAAATACTAATATAGTTTGAAGGCAGAAAGTAGGTTTCCAGCATTCTGTGGTAGTGCATCAATTAGATTATATATTTTAGACCTGTCCAAGGATACATACAAGCCATGCTTTACCCTCTTTATCCCTTCAAAGCCTGCCGTTTCATATACAAATTTGTAAATATAAGCCATATTCCCAACCAATTTAATAATATTGTATACGATTTGCTGATAGTTAGGGCTCTTTCACACAGAGCGTCCATTCAGATCCGCCTGCCGTTTTTTTTATGCGGACCTGAACGGGCGCTCCGTGCTCCTCTATGGAGCCGCGGATGTCAGCGGTGACATGCCCGCTGACATCCGACCCACTCTGATCCGCCAAAAAGCGACAGAGGAAAAACCTACTTTTCCTTCCGTCTGGTGGATTGGATCGGGTGAACACGGACATACGGTCCGTGTTCATCCGATCCCCCCATATGGGAGAGCGGAGAAAAGACAGGCCTGGTCCCCGCACAGTGTGCAGGGACTTCTCTATCATCCGCCGGCTTAGTGGGGATCAACTGAACGATCCCTGCTGAGCAAACTGAGGTGCACGGGGCGGGTCATTACTGAGCCGCCCCGTGTGAAAGAGCCCTTAGGCACTGTGACTTATTAGGATCTCTGCACCTTTGTTTTCTGTAGCAAAGTGTACTCTAAAAATGCAGCTTTACAATGTTCTTAGCTTCTCTCTGTTCAATATGTAGAAAGAGGTGTCAGGAACCTGAAGACTAATCACTGAAACACCAACACTCTCTAATGCGCAGTAATAAATGTAATTTTCAAATGTAATAGTAGAACAGCTTGAAACGGCTCAGTAATTAAAGTTTAATGTTCTAATATGGGTAGGTTTTAGCACAAGTAGCCAAGAGAAGAATAATTGTTTCCATTATATTGTAGGGAAAATCCTTAAATTAGTATGAGGTATTTTGGGTTACAACATCACATTATAGAATTTAGAGACCTCTCTGCTTGAAGTTTTTGCAGCATCTGAACAAGGTGATTAAATTATTCTATGACAAGGCACTATGATCCACTATTACAAATGGCTGCTGGAAATCCCCACCATTCCACGTCATGATAGATATATTAGCTGCAGTCACATTGCTATGAGTACCCCTGGAATTTACCATCTGTACTTGTTCATCATGCCAGGGGTAGTGAGGACACAATTTCTGTTCTAAAAAATAGAATAATCTTATTATGAGATAAAGGTATTGAAGTAAAATTTTTGAAAAACTGCCGACAAGCAAGGTTTTGTAAAACATAAGAGACTCTAGTCTCTTCTGTCATAAATGCCTCTCTTGGCCTGTTAGCGGTAATGTAATATGCAGCTCAGACCACCTGCTCCGTGGTGATGCAACTCTTGTCATAGGAATGACATCATCGCAGCCCGCTCCGTACAGCAGTTGGAGAAAGTGAACCCAAAAAGAAGACCAGGCTAAGAGGAAAGTGCCCAGGACCAGCAAGTGTGGAGACAGTGCAGGGCTGGTTTGGCCAATAAGTCTACCGTGGGCTGTCTGATCGGGACCGCCTGTCAGTCTTTCAGACGAACCTTACAGTCTCCCCCATGGAGCAGCAGATGTCAGCAGACATGTCCGCTGACATCTGCCGCTATCTGATCCGGCCTGAAAAATCCAGATAGATGGTGGCCCTATTTTCCATCCCTCTGGCGGATCAGATGAAACCGACTGGTGGTCCTTTTCCAACCGATTTCCCCATAGAGGAGAGCAGGACTGTGTCCCTGTCCGCTCTGCACAGTAAACGGAAAAAGACCCGTCATCTGCCCGCTCGGCGGGGATCAGTGGAGCCATGCCCCCGCTGAGCAAGCAGATTCTGCAAAACTTAAAGCATAAACCTCCTGGGAACACATGAAAAAAAAAAAACTGCAGAGTTTAATACCGCTTTAACATCACCTTTAATACACAGGTTGAGGTCTGGCAATCAACTCAAAACTTTTACAAATTTTAGCTCAATATTCAAGCAGAACAGTAAAAATGTGGACAACCAACTGGTGCTCTTTTATTATAATATATATATATATATATATATATATTTTTTTTTTTTTACAGCATGTGTGTTTTTTCCCGCCTGACAGGCAATATACTTGATTTAAATTGCTCTCTAGCACATCCTTCAGATATTATCGGCCATCATACATCAGGGTAATGAATCCTGTTGACTGGAGGAATCCCTACTAACTTCAGTGTAACCTCCCAACTGCTCTCCTCCTGCTCAATGTTTTCATCTTTCACAAGAATCGGCGGCTTGCATGACTCGCAAAACGCACTTCTCGCCAAGAGGGAGCAAAGACCAGGGAACCAAGTCAAGATAAAAACACATTTCCTGCTACTGCTGCCAACAAAAAAACAAAAAAATATGAAACTTTCTGGGCAGAAAGAGAGCAAAATAAGAGTTTCGAGAACAGTGTGTTGAAATAGTAAAATAGTTCTGCTTTTATAGTATGAACATTATTCTAACTGAATATACAAAAAATTAGGTCAAATCAAAATTAAAAAAAATAAATAAAAAATGTTGTAATTTGACATAGGTGAAGTGCATATAAATAATGTTCTCCATCTGATAATACTTGCTGTCACAGTAGAGTTGATTTACTAAAGACAAATAGGCTGTTCACTTTGCAAGGGAATTTTCCCTTAGCTTTGTAAAGGTGGTGAAAATTCACTTTCCAAAGACATGTAAGGAAAAAAAAAAATGTTGCTTGCTCATGCTTGGATGATGGAAATCAGTAGTAAATCAACCCACTATTATCAGATGATCAAGCAAATAAATACCAGTGTGTCTCAGATCACTATATTCCCTATATTCCAATTTCAGATTGATTTCTAAAAAGGACACTACAAGGATTCCTAAATAGTATACTACAATGGTATGGTATTGGGAATGTTTTTAACTTTATATAAAATCCTTATATAACTAATAAACATTTATTACAGGGTAACCTGAAGATACAAAATTTATAAAGCTCTATGGATTTTCCTAAAAATATGATGGCAAAGCAGCCACGTCTTGCCTTCAGACTTTTTGTCTCCTAGCAAAAGCCCTACCTGAACAGAGCAAGTGGAAAGGAAGGGGGAATCTCACCTCTCACGATTCAGTTGTGTGTATAAAAGTAACCAGCATTTACAGTGGTTCTAAAGCCTCAAGGTTATTTACCTTTATACATTCTATGCATTAAGGTAAATAATATTCTGTGATGCAGAAGCCCACAAGCTCCCCCTCCTCTTATTCTTACCTGAGCCCGATCGGGTCCAGTGATGTGAATGAGAGCAGTGGCTCTCGCTGCTGTCTCCCTACTCATTGGACAGAGTGATAGCAGTGGCAGCCATTAGCTCCTGTTGTCAATCAAATGCTGTTAAGAGAGAGTGCGGAGCGTGACAGAGTCTCCCGGTCTGTGTCAATAGATGCAGACTGGGGGGCTTAGAAGATAGCATGTACAAGGTTCGCCATCACTACTCTATGGTTTCCTGGGTGACTGGATGCTGCTGCCCCATGTGACTCTAGCAGACATCTTGGTCCAGGCAGAGACAAATTAAGGCCCTGGCCCTCAGGCTTGGCGTGCATTACGTGTGTGGTTATTGTAGGGACAGGTCACCTCGTCCAACTGTCATTAATAGCAGGGAGAGGTTCCAAAAGTAGGGTAAGGATAGGGAGACTCCATCCTTTTGGAGACCTCCCCCCTTTGGGCCCAGACTCACTGGGTCCCATTCCCTCAAGACAGAAGCTGTTGGCACATCTGAGACCTGCTCCATTACACACTGCTATTGCCGTGAGTGTTCCCGTTCGCAATGATACACGTTATGTTCTCTTCAAACACTCTGTGGGGTTGATTTACTAAAGCTGGAGAGTGCAAAATCTGGTGTAGTGGTGCATGGTAGCCAATAAGCGTCTAACTTCAAGTTGTTCAATTAAACTTTGACAATAAACAACTGGAAGCCGATTGGTTTCTATGCAGAGCTCTCCAGTTGTAGTAGTACACAGGAAAAGGAGGGGTATACTGACTGCAACAGTATTGTTAGTACCACATCACAGGACACACCCTTGGGGCTAACAGAGGCTGGAGTGAAGGGAACAGAGGGGATGATAAGGGACTATATCCAAAAAAAATCTGAAGGAAAAAATATAATCATTACTCGTCGGCATGGGTTAACCAACCTGTTAACATTCTACGAGGAAGTGAGCTGCCATCTAGACAGGGGAAGGCCTGTGGATTTTAGTGTACCTGGATCCTACAAAAGCATTCAATACAGTCCCCCATAAACAATTAATTTACAAGTGGAGGTCTGCAGGCATGGACCATAAGGTTTGTTCTTGGTTAAACTGGTTACAGGGGTGTGTCCAAAGGGTGGTGATAAATAACGTGTACTCAGACTGGTCTGGAGTCGTACCATTCTGGGACCAATTCTATTCAAATTAATAAATTATATAGAGGATGGGATAAATAGCTCGATCTCAGTTTTTGCAGACAACATAAAAGGGCAAAAACTTCACATCAGGATATAGAAATTTTACAGAACAAAATAATAGAGTGGGCAACTACATGGCAAATGAGGTTTAATGTGGAGAAATGTAAGGTAATGCACAAAAAAACATACATGCAAATTACTCACTAGAGAGAGAACATCTGTGGGAATCAAGAATGGATGGAGAAAGATCTGGGGGTACTAGTAGATAACAGATTGAACAATAGCATGCAATGTCAAGCTGCAGCCACCAAAGCCGGCAGAATATTAGCATGCATAAATAAGGGGATATACTCCAGAGATAAAATGAAAATCCTACCACTTTATAAAACCCTGGTTAGACCACATCTGGAGTATTCTGTCCTGTTCTGGTCACCAGTCCTCAGAAGGGATGTGCTGCTCAAGAGCAGCAATCAGAGCATTGTCACCACAAGGGGACCCATCTAGAGGGCTCTCAGGGTTTGAGAAAAGATGTTTGGAGGGCAACCCATTAAAACATGGCCTGTCCTTAATGTATAGTCTCTTGATAGATCTAGAAGCACCCAAAGACTTACCATACATACAAGCATGGGAAAGAGACCTGGGGATGAAATTCTCGGAGACCCAGAAAACAAAAATCTTCACCTTTACACATAAGGCCTCGTTAGCCACCAGATATCAGGAAGGGGGCTATAAGACTCTAACTAGATGGTATAAAACTCCCTCCGTCCTAAAACGCTGTTTTCCAGAAGTATCAGATCGGTGTTGGGCGGTGTGGAGACGAGGAGGGCACAATACTACATATTTTTTGGCAGTGCGTAAAAATAAAAGCATTTTGGGAAATGATCACGAGCACGATAAAAGAAATCACAGAGGTAGTATTAGGAGAAAACCCGGGCACGTATCTACTATTGGATCTCCCAATTTCAACGGTAAAATTCAGAAACTCATTAGACATCTCCTAACAGCGGCAAGGTCCTGTATTCCAATCTTATGGAAAAGCTCAGAGACGCCTACTAGACAACAATGGTTAACCAGAGTTACGGACATTCAGCTGATGGAGAAGCTAACGATGGGAATAAGAGAACAGGAGAAGTATAGACATATTTGGAACCCATATATAAAATATAGAGAGCAGGAGTTTTGAGGAGTGGGGGGGGACACCTGGGGAGCAGAGGGAGAATGTCCTTTTTTTTTTTTTTTCTGGGGGGAAGGGGGGGGGGGTAAGGACACGGAGGTTCAGGGGGGAAGAGGGGAATACATAATAATGTCATAGATGGTAAAAATGCGACCGGGAAAACGGACAGTTTGTCAAAAATAACAAGGTCGAGATTACCGTAAAAAAACGATATACTGTGTAGCTGTTTATGTAATCCCACGGGAATGTAGATTGTCAGATTAGAGATATAAGTTTGGTTGATATAATTGTAAGAAATTGGTATAGTGTATAACTGCATGTGCAAACTCTTTTTGATTTATGAATTGGCCGAATGTTGTTGGCTATCTGCTTGAAAAACAAAAACAAAGAATAAAAAAAAAAGAAGGGATGTGCTGGAAATGGAGAAAGCCCAAAGAAGGGCAACAAAATTAATAAGGGGACTGGAGGACATCAATTACGAGGAACGTCTGCAAGCACAAAATGTATTCTCGCTGAAGAAACGACAATTGAGATGAGATATAATTGTTTACAAATACAGCGCTGGTGCTCCCAGCATTGGAAACAAACTTTTCAGTCTCAAGGCGTGCAAGAGGACATGGGGGCCACACAATAAGATTGGAGGAGAAGCGGTTTAACCCTAAACTGCGCAGGGGGTTGTTCCCTGTCAGGGCAATGAGGATGTGGAACTCTCTTCAACAAATGGTAAATTGTAAACTCCAGACTGGACTATGCAAACGCCCTCTACCTCGGACTCCCCAAGTACCAAATCGCTCGTCTGCAAGTCGTTCAGAATACGGCCGCCAGACTTGTGACTGGGAAAAAACCCTGGGAATCCATCTCACCTTCACTGAGATCCCTCCACTGGCTGCCAGTTAAAGACAGAATTGCTTTCAAAGCACTATGTCTTACGCATAGATGTGTCCATGGGAATGCCCCCCTTTATTTATGCGAAATAATAAAAGCTCATAACCCCAATCGCGTTTTGCGATCCACCAATCAGAACCTGCTCCAGGTTCCGAAAGCCAACTACAAGTCCAAAGGAGAAAGAAGATTCGCTATCCAGGGTCCCAGACTATGGAACGCTTTACCAACCAGCATTCGGTTGGAGGAGAACCACCTAGCATTCAGGAAAAAGGTCAAGACTTTTCTCTTTTGATATCAAAGGAGACAGGAACAACAAGCGCCCAGAGGCGATTCAGTTCGCATGTGCAGCGCTATATAAGTTTTCATTCATTCATTCAAATGGTGGTAGCAGCGGGGAGTATGGATATTTTTAAAAGACTCTTGGATGTGCATCTTAAAGAACACAACATACAGGGATATGGGAAATAATTAGACACTGACACATGGGCATCTACACAGGCTGAACTGGATGGACTATTGTCTTTTTCAACCTTACCTACTATGTAATCCCTGTGTGTTTATTGCCGCTGCACCTCCCCACCAGTGTTGTCAGTAACGGCATTTAAATAAATGCCGTTACCCAACGCACCCACTTTTGAGGGTAACAAGTAATTAACTGATTACTCTTCCTCTCATGGTAACGCTATTCCCACTACTTGGGCTGCGTTACCGCAATTACATGTACCGCCATTAGATGGCAGCAGAGTAATTGCTTCTGCCGGGGCTGTCAGAGAGAGGACTGAGGAGGAGAGAGAGAGGCACACGTGACTCTCTCTCTCATGCAAGTGCGGACTGCGTGCGGCGGAGGACGCTGCTCCACAGCGGGAGGAGCCGGAGACATGAGTTGAAGCAGAGTGGGGCTTGGTCGGACGGAGCCAGTAACCGGAGGAATGGCAGGTTGTAAAACATATTGAAATACATGCAATGAGAACTGTTTACAGACGGAGGAAGTGAGGGAAATTTGAGGAAAAGGTGGAGAGGAATGCTGGTGGATAAGTACTAAAAGCCACCTAAAACGTTTGAATGAATATATATCCCTGAACCTCCTTAGCTGCTTAAACTGTAGAGCTATACGTGTCTTAACCTGCATGCCTTTTGGTGCATCTGCTTGTAAACCTGTATACTTGCCTGCATTCCAGGTATAGACATTTGTATGTGTATTTAAATACTGATATACTTTTCCTATACATTTTTCAAGAGCCATCTGTGCATGGGACGTGTACAAGCAAGTGCATATTTTGACGCTGGGACTGTGAATATAGGACCCCAAGTAAAAAGTCACAGTTACTTTGCTGAGTAACTAATTACTTTTTCAATGTAGTAACTGAGTCACCAACGCAAATACTTTTTCGGAGAAGTAATTTGTAACTGTAACTAATTACTTTTTTAAAGTAAGATGAGCAACACTGCTCCCCACACAGTGACACAAAAGGGTCTGTAAGTTGATAAATGGGTAAGGGAGATGTTCACATATACTCAAACCAGTTTATATTTCAGTTATAATAATCACATATTAGCTGAACATGCAGCTTTTATTTTCTTTTTTTGCTGCAATTTACAATAAACTGTCCACGAGTACTATAGACATTTGACAGCAATAGTTGGACAAATATCCCTTTTTCCAAAACTATCCTATCGAAATAAAAAAAAAACATGGGAGCAAGCAGTAATTGTAATTTGTAGATTGGTTTGTGAGGTCAGGAGAGTAAAGTTATTACATACTTGTCTGAATAGCTTCCAGCAAATTAAGGTAATCTCCACTGAAGTGCTGGAGATGGAAGTGAAAAAAGCTAACTGGAGAGGAGACGGGAAGGCCAGAGGTTACTTCTGGAGGAGCACTTGGAATAATAGAGAATCTGCAAGATTATCTGTGTCACTGTTGAGATATTGGTAGGTTTGGGCTAGATGTATGATCTCTAGTGAGAGAAAGGCCACAGTTCTAAAGACTGGCAGGAAGAAGCAGCACTTCCAGCATAAGAACTTTTTTAATTAATAGTAGGTACTGTATGTATTTAGTTAAACTGATGTTTAACAATTGCCTTTGCTACATTCTGTATAAAAAATGTCTTACAAATAAACAATTACATACCTCCCATCTTTTGGAGATGGGAACAAGGGACACCTATTAGCAAAAGTATGCAGCAATTTAGAATTTGTTTTAGGTTTTTTGAAAGATAAATAGTGCATTTTATATACAACTACCATATATAGATCAGAGTGAGGGGCCAATGAGGAAAAAAAAGAGACAGAGGGACTTTGATCCAAAGCAGGGATAGTTAGAAACGTGCGTCTAGCATTAACGCATATTTATGCACATGTATGCATGGACATAGAGTGGCATTTAGACGCCCTGTGTGCATTAAGTCTTAGAAACAATTCCCAGAGTTTCCTGAAGAGATAAAAATAAATAAATATTGCGGTTGTCTAAAAAAAAAAAAAAAGAAAAAAAAATATATGCGGCTACACAACAATGTGACAGAAATGGCAAAAGTCATAAATATATCATCCGTACATTCTTCCTAGAAAATAACACACCGGACGTAGCCCCACTCACCCAATGGGAAGCCCACAGATGTGTAGTTAGGGGGAAATTTGTTTCCCTCAAGGCAGCCCGCAGAAAAGCTCAACAACGTACAATTTCAGACCTACTCGACAAGATTAGGACCCTTGAACGCTCCCACAAACAATCCCAAGCACAACAAACTTACCATGAACTTACACAAAGCAGAAAACTTTTGCGTGAAGAATTGAACCGCAAAACGCGACGCAAATTTGTCCTTCACCAAAAACTTTTCTACGAATTCGGCAATAAATGTGGCAAATACCTAGCAAGGGCTCTCCAGACCAAAAAAGCGCAGGCCACTGTTCACACGATTAGAGACTCACAGGGAAAGTCCTACATTACTCCGACAGACATAGCTGCACAATTCGAGACCTACTACGCCAATCTATACAATCTCCCCAAGCAGGCGGCGAACAATACGTCCCTTGAAGCCCGTCACACATTGATCAATTCTTTCCTTGACAAACACTGTCCCAAACTCATAAACAGAGATGATGCCCTCACTTTAGATCTCCCCATTTCAGAGGAGGAATTAAAAGCGGCAATCAAATTACTTAAAAATGGAAAAAGCCCCGGCCCAGATGGACTCACAGCTACCTATTACAAGGCCTTCACGGATACTTTATCCCCACACATCACTAAGACTTTCAACTCCCTATCAGCCCCCGCCACCCCCTTCAATAGATTACTAGAAGCCCACGTCGCTGTAATCCCAAAAGAGGAGAAGGACCCCACACTGGTTGGAAACTATAGGCCGATATCCCTATTAAATGTAGACATAAAGTTGTACGCTAAGATCCTGGCCTCGCGTCTCGCACCCTTTCTGCCCTCCCTGATAGGGAAAGACCAAGTGGGATTTATCCCTGGCAGAGAAGCCAGGGATAACACAATCAAAGCTCTAAACATACATCACTGGATTACAACGCACAAACAGGAAGGTTTCTTTCTATCATTAGACGCAGAGAAGGCGTTTGACAGGCTGGCATGGGACTACTTGGAAGCAGTTCTGAAACACGTTGGTATCCCGGATAGACTGCTTAAGGCCATTATGTCCCTCTATACTACACCAACTGCCAGAGTCCGTGTTAATGGCCACCTGTCAAACGCCTTCAATATCAGCAACGGGACCAGACAAGGATGCCCACTTTCCCCTATTTTATTCGTCCTGACCCTTGAGCCTTTTCTCCAACGCCTTAGAACCAATGATAGTATCAAAGGCTTTCACATAGCAGATCGCACCTATAAAATTGCTGCCTTCGCCGATGACGTACTGCTATTTCTGAAGGATCCCCACATAACGATCCCAAATCTCTTAAAAGAATTGAAACTGTTCCGTGATATTTCCAATTTTAAGATAAACTTTGACAAATCCCAAGCCCTGAATATCTCCCTCCCAAAGGAAGTGGTATCACGCTGTAAAAACAACTTCCCCTTCAAATGGAAGCACGACCATATTAAATATCTAGGGATAAACCTAACGGCCAGATTCGTAGACTTATTCTCCAAAATCACATACCCATCCTTAAAACCATCACAAGTGACCTGAATAAATGGAATAAACCACACTTCTCATGGTTTGGAAGGGCAGCAATTCTAAAGATGAATATACTCCCCCGTATTTTATTCATCCTACAAACTTTGCCCATCAAACTCCCTCCGTCCTTTTTTCAAGCTTACAAGCGACTTTGTACTAAATTTTTATGGAGACAGAACCGACCTAGAATAGCGTACGAACAGCTAACAAGACCAAAGACAAAAGGGGGCATTGGGCTACCAGACCTTAAGAAATACTATTGGGCTTGCCACCTTGCTAGAATTGTGGATTGGTCAATTCACAGCCGCAGTAAAGATTGGGTCGCTCTTGAACACTCCTTCTCCCTTCTGCCATTGCGGTCCATACCTTGGACCTCACACAAACACATCCCGAGATCTCTAAACGACCACCCTCTCATTGCCCCGACTCTATACTGTTTCAAGGAAACCTGTCGAAAGTTACACGTTTCCTCGATCCCTGGACCCCTTACTTCGGTAAAGCTCAACCCGGAATTCCCACCTGGCATGTCCATGAATTTTCTAACAGATACGTGGCAACACTCAGAAGTCTTGGCACATCACTTCTTTCACTCAGGCTCTTTTCTAGAACGCTCTTCTCTACCAGTCACCACAGAAAGCACCACTTTTCCTCTCTGGATATACTTCCAGATCAGACATTTCCTAAAACAAGCAGACCGAACATCCTCTGTCTCTCGCCGTCTCACAACATTTTGAACAACTTTGCTCTCACTCTACACCGCAACAACACTTGATATCTATCATACACAACATACTCTCCTCAATGATACTTAATGAACTACAAAGCTTGCTCAAATTGGGATCTCAGAGATTTCAATCACATATTAACGCATATCTACAATACACCGCAAGCTCCAAACATACCCTCAATACATCAAAATTACAAAAAAGTCTTACAAATGTCAGAACCCTCCCTATTCACAAACACCCAATCCACCCTCACAAAAATGCTGGATCAGACTTGTTGGCACAGGTACTCTAGAACACATAATTGTTCCTGTCCCCCCACCATCCTCCAAACATTCCGACCCAACTGACCCAACTTCTACAAACAACCACACCAATACTCTACACACACTCTTTAGAACAACACCTCACAACATCCCCATGCTCATCATCAAACTGTAGTACGCTAGTACCCCCCCTATTAATTGCATCAGCCAAGCAATGCATCCCGATACACTGGGGAACAACACGTATCCCAACCATTCCAGTGGATCAAACGCGTTGAAAAAATTGCAGAGATGGAAGAATTAATATCTATAGCTAAAGATTGTCCAACTAAATTCTCCCTCACATGGACCTGTTGGACCCACTTCTGTACCACTGCCAATTACAAACTCTTGATGAACCAAACTCCCGGAGATCATCCACCTCCAGACGATTGAAACCCTTGATAACTATAGCATTAAATGTATGGTCTAACTGAATCACACCACGTTATACCTAACCTCCCTCCCCTACACAAGGGAAGATAGAGGGAGGTCATCTCTCACTTCATTCTATTAGACACATGTCCAATTATCGCTGACTCTAATACCCCTGATACTCTCCATACTCCAATACCTGAGGCCCGACGGCAGAGACTGTGAGATCCCCCCAAACCGGCCCCCCTCCACTCACCCTCCCCCTCTCACTGACTCCATGTTTTGATACCCATACACTCTTTCGCTCTCTACCTATGAACTTATTATTACTATTGTATTTTTTTTTTTTTTTGCTTTTTCTATTCTATTTTATCTCACCTTATTCTTCTCTTTCTATCTTTCTCCTTAGCTTCCTACAGCTCCTCCTCTATCCTCCCCTCTTTCCCACCCTGTCTTCCCCCTCCTGTGCCCGTTCCTTCCTCCCCCTCTTCATGTAGAGTCTACACACAGATCCAGTCCCCTCTCCAGCTACAGCCCTTATTCTCTAGTACCGACAGCTGATCAGCTCCAGCGGCGGATGTTTTATGATAAAATATCTATTCAAAGCTGGTCAGTGCCACAGGAACTAGCAAACCCCCACTCTCACCTATCTTTAATCTAACCTTGGACGGTCACAAGATTTCCATTAGAAGCATAGATATGCAACAAGTTAGCCATGAATCTTATTTACTTCTTAGATACTGTTCATTATATCACACAAAAAGGGAAAAACATGATATATATATATATATATATACACACAGTATATATAATTTTTTTTTTTTTTTTTTTTTTTTTGTATGTTTTTGTTGCAATCTTGACTGCATGCTAGTTCTGATCATCACTGCTGTACAACCTAATGTTCTATATCAGACTCCTTATTCAACTGTATTGTAAACCTTTCTCTGTTTACCAATAAAAGTTATTATGGAAAAAAATATATATATATATATATGTAGCGCTAATGATTGTGGAGACACCTCAGTGTCTCACTAGGTACATATAGTCACTGGTTGTGAAACATATTGTGAACTTTGGGGGTTCTTTAGCTCAGCGAGACAAGTGCTAAAACCGTGATAATGAAACAAAAGGGTTTTTATTTGCAAAACCAAACCAAAAACAACGCTTACTTCAGCATGGGGAAAATCATCAACACAAAAGTCCTGTTTATCTTCAGCACAAATGAAAAGTCTGTTTTCCTTTCAGTACAGCAAACAAAAAAAAACAAAGTACAGGCACATACAGTTTGGTGAGTGTCCCAGTCCTTCTCAGCAGGCTTACAGCTTCTGCAGACACTTCTGATTCCACACTCCTCCACCCTCTGTCAGCACTTCCTCTCCTTTTAACTGACTTCCTGGATAAGGTTAACTCCTTGTGTACCTAAAGCCAGGGGTCAGAAGGGGAGGCTCTCTTCCCTCCCAATTGTCACTTCAGAGCCTCCGAAATTCCGGACCCTCAAATAACATAAAGAAAAAACAGAGAGGACCGTTAGCTCGTCCTCTCTGGATCTATTTTAACTTTCCGGAACCTCTCACCCCCTCTGGGTGACCTCCTGAACCATCGTTTTAAAGGGACCAGATTCCAAAAATTGGCGCTATGTAGCGTCCATCCAGGACCCAACCCTGGCGTCCTGTACATATCCCCCCCCTCTGCCTCAACGCGGAGGTGTTGGAGGCACCACTCGCCATCATACAGTGGACTCGGGAGAGGGCATCACACGCATTCTGATGCTGTCTCCCGGGTCTGTGCTCCACCACAAAGTTAAACTCCTGCAGAGACAGAAACCACCTAGTTACCCTGGCATTGGTGTGCTTGTTCTGTCTCATCCACGTAAGAGGAGCATGGTCTGATATGAGGCGAAACTTCCTACCTAGGAGAAAATACCGTAGGGAGTCCAAAGCCCACTTGATGGCAAGACATTCGCGTTCCACCACCGCATAGTTTTTCTCAGCTGGCGTCAGTTTCCTACTAAGAAAAACTATTGGATGCTCCTCTCCGTTGATATCTTGAGACAGAACTGCTCCTAGCCCTTCACTTGAGGCATCTGTCTGCACTATAAAGTCCTTAGAAAAGTCCGGCGCTACAAGCACCGGGTCCTGGCATAGTGCCATCTTAAGCCTTTGAAATGCCTTTTCAGCCTCGGCATTCCATTTGATCATGATGGACTTTCGGCCTTTGGTGAGGTCAGTCAGCGGTGCCGCAAGGGTGGCAAAGTTGGGGACAAATCTCCTATAGTACCCCACTAGGCCTAAAAACGCTCTGACCTGTTTCTTTGTTAGGGGGCGGGGCCAGCCCTGTATGGCCTCTACTTTGCTCATTTGGGGCTTCACTAACCCTCTGCCTACAATGTATCCTAGATACTTGGCTTCCTCCACCCCAACCGCACACTTCTCCGGATTGATGGTGAACCCTGCCCTTCTCAAGGAGTCTACCACTGCCTGTACTCGGGAAGATGGGAATCCCAATCCGTACTGAAAATGACAATGTCATCCAGGTAAACGGAGGCATACCGTTGGTGGGGACGCAAAGTTTTGTCCATGGCCCTTTGGAATGTGGCGGGGGCGGAATGTAAACCAAACGGCATTCTCTTGTACTGGAAATGACCCTCCGGGGGTAGAGAAAGCTGTTTTCTCTCTGGCCTCTTTGGTTAGGGGAATCTGCCAGTAACCTTTTGTGAGGTCCAGTGTGGTAATGTACCTGGCAGGACCCAACCTCTCTATCAGCTCATCTACCCGTGGCATGGGGTATGCATCGAACTTGGAGACCTCGTTGAGTTTTCTAAAGTCGTTGCAGAAGCGGAGAGTACCATTGGGTTTGGGCACCAATACGATCGGACTGGACCACTCGCTCTGCGACTCTTCGATGACCCCAAGTTCAAGCATCCTTCTCACCTCTCCAGACACTGCCACCCTGTGAGCTTCTGGGATACGGTAGGGTTTAAGCCGGACTGTCACCTTGGGCTCGGTCACAATGTCATGCTCGATGACACTGGTGAGTCCTGGCAACCCTGAAAACATGTCCCTATTCCTTTGCAGGAACTCCTTTGCTTGCTGGGTTTGGGGCCTAGTTAGGGTAGCCGCAACCTGCACCAGGTCGATCCCTACCTGGTCCCCTGACTGTACATGACGCCACCACTGCGGACACCGGTTCTCTGTCTTTCCAGAGCTTCAACAAATTTATGTGATAAATTTGGTAGGGTTTTCTTTTCCCTGGTTGGTGTACCTTATAGTTTACCTCACCCACTTTCTCCACTATTTCAAACGGACCTTGCCACTTGGCCAAGAACTTGCTTTCTACCGTTGGTATTAGGACAGCTACCCTGTCACCTACTTGGAACTGTCTCACCTTAGCCGACCGGTTATATACCCTTCTTTGGGCAACCTGAGCCTTCTGCATGTGCTCTCTCACTACCAGCGGCATCACCTTAGCCACCCTTTCTCGCATTTGAGAAATATGTTCCACCACAGTTTTGTGCGGGGAGGACTCAGTTTCCCATGTTTCCTTTACCAAATCAAGCAACCCCCTGGGCCTCCGTCCGTACACTAGCTCAAATGGTGAGAAACCCGTGGATGCCTGTGGTACCTCCCGGATAGCGAACAATAGGGCAGGGAGCAACATATCCCAATCTTTCCCGTCTTTCTGGACGACTCTTTTTAACATAGACTTCAGAGTTTTGTTAAATCTCTCAACTAGGCCATCGGTCTGCGGGTGATAGACGGACGTCCGCAACTGCTTAATCTGAAACAGCCTGCACAAGTCCGCCATCACCTTTGACATAAAAGGGGTGCCCTGATCCGTTAATATTTCCTTGGGGAACCCAGTTCGTGAGAACATTTGAAATAACTCCCGGGAGGCTCTCTATGGCCTTAGAGGACGTTTTTCTCAACGGGACTGCTTCTGGGTATCTAGTGGCGTAGTCCAGGATGACTAATATGTATTGGTGCCCCCTTGCCGATTTTACCAGGGGTCCTACCAGATCCATAGCGATCCGCTCAAACGGGACCTCAATAATTGGCAAGGGTACTAGGGGGTTTCTATAGCGAGGCACCGGGGCAGTTAACTGGCAAACAGGACAAGACTCACAATATCTTTTAACCTCAGCCTTCACCCCTGGCCAGTAAAACCGGTCGGTTATCCCCCTGGCCTCCGTTTTCTCCGCCCCCAGGTGTCCTCCTAGTGCATCGTTGTGGGCTAGATCAAGGAGCATCCGCCTATACGGTTGAGGGACCAGCAACTGTTCTATGGGTTCCCCTCGGCTCTCAACCACACGATAGACTAGGTCCCCCTTCAATGCAAAATGAGGAAACCTCTGATCTGCATCTGGTATCTGTGAAACCCCATCAACGACAGAAACCTGCTCTCGAGCGTTGACCAGGGTAGGGTCCTGTAACTGGGCGGTGCCAAACGCACCCCTGGGTACGTCCAGGTCTGGATGCACTGGCCTCTGGGATGTTTCCCCCTCACCCTCCTCAACCGGGGTAAGCTCCTCGTTATCCTCCCCCAGCATGACTTGTAATGGGGAGACTTCCCCCCCCTCAGAGGTCAACTCGGTTTTCAGACCGGACACAGGACTGTTATTATTAGAACTAAGATTTCCTGCAACGTCATTATCACTACCAAGTCTCTCTACATTAGAGGGGTGTGTTGTGGAGGTTTCAGGCCCGGATCCCCCAGACTCTGTCCCTTCTGAACTTGGTGTCCTTAGTTCACCTGGCAGACCCGTCTGTACCTGGTTCCATAATTCCAAAAATATTGGACAGTCCCGCCCCACTATGATATCATGTATCAAGCTTTTTACTACCCCAACCTCCTGGGTAACCGAGGTTTGACCACATTCTCCACCAGTTGTGAACTTTGGGGGTTCTTTAGCTCAGCGAGACAAGTGCTAAAACCGTGATAATGAAACAAAAGGGTTTTTATTTGCAAAACCAAACCAAAAACAACGCTTACTTCAGCATGGGGAAAATCATCAACACAAAAGTCCTGTTTATCTTCAGCACAAATGAAAAGTCTGTTTTCCTTTCAGTACAGCAAACAAAAACAAAGTACAGGCACATACAGTTTGGTGAGTGTCCCAGTCCTTCTCAGCAGGCTTACAGCTTCTGCAGACACTTCTGATTCCACACTCCTCCACCCTCTCCACCCTCAGCACTTCCTCTCCTTTTAACTGACTTCCTGGATAAGGTTAACTCCTTGTGTACCTAAAGCCAGGGGTCAGAAGGGGAGGCTCTCTTCCCTCCCAATTGTCACTTCAGAGCCTCCGAAATTCCGGACCCTCAAATAACATAAAGAAAAAACAGAGAGGACCGTTAGCTCGTCCTCTCTGGATCTATTTTAACTTTCCGGAACCTCTCACCCCCTCTGGGTGACCTCCTGAACCATCGTTTTAAAGGGACCAGATTCCAAAAATTGGCGCTATGTAGCGTCCATCCAGGACCCAACCCTGGCGTCCTGTACAATATATACAAAACAAATCAAAAAATGAATATGAGTGGATGTGCTAATAAGTCCACATAAAGGAAGAAAAATGAAAAACAAATGAATGTCCATAGCCACGAAGATCATCATGGGGAAAACATTCCAATGGGTATTAAGGGATGGAAAGAACCCCCAGGGGGGGGTTAGCAAGGTACGTTGGAATAGCTCCAAAAGCAAGCCCTAAACGTTTCGCCCAACTAGGACTTCTACTGGGGCATCAGATGCCCATCCAGGGTCTTCAGTCGAGGACTGTCGGGTCCTAACGGCCAAGTTCTAACGGCCAGACAAGTTGAGCTGATCCGTTTTCCCATGCCTTCATAAACTGCTGTCGCTGACAGGTAGATCGACTGGTTCTGGTAAGAGTATTCCATCTATTTCACTTAGTCGGAAGGAATGTTTTCCCCATGATGATCTACGTGGCTATATGTTTATTTTCTTCACCGCCAACCCACATGTTTTATTGATGGACATTCATTTGTTTTTAATTTTTCTTATTTTTTGTGGACTTATTAGCACATCCACTCATATTCATTTTTTTGATTGTTTTGTATATATGTTTCACTGTTTCACATCCAGTGACTATATGTACCTAGTGAGACACTGTGGTCTCTCCACAATCATTAGCGCTACATTTATATTTATCACGTTTCCTGAAGAGAGACTAGAATGCCACTTCTCTCCATTCAGGTAATGCCAGGAGACTCCAGGTTGGAGTAATAACTCCTCTGCATGTAAGCCCATATTGTGTCCGGGTTTCAGGCAGTCTGAAACCCAGACACACAATTTAAAACCTGGACTGTCCAGGTGAATTCTGGATGGGCAGCAACTGAAGCACATGAAAACCACTTCAAAAGATCGTGTTCTTGCGTGCAAAAATGCTTCAAGTTCATCTAAAATAATCGAAAACACTCATGCTCAAGTGGGCTCAACATGGGCTTAATGTCAACTACTGAGCAAAGTAAACAAGTCATTTTACAACAAAAGAGGAAATGGAGATACCAGAAAACACACACAATACTAATATGCTACATTTTATATTTAAATGACTGAAAAAAATATATTTTATTTGCCATTTAGTTCAAATTATTACACATTTTCTTTAATATAAATTCTAAAGAAAGTACATGAAAGTAGCCATTGCCGACCTGTTCTGAAAATACTAATTCCATGACTGTCAGTCAGATCCAAAGGTTTTCATACTTTGTCACTGACCCGAAACAAACTAAAATATCATTAGTTCTGACTTCAATCCATGTTCATATTCCAGGATAGCGGCACAGAAGTCATCAAATATAAATCTTTCATAAGTAATCTTGGATGTGGTGTAGAAGACCAACAGGTCAAGAACATTAATCGTTACATCCACTGGTAAAATCCATGACATTTGCAATTCCTGCTTAATTTTGTGTCGTTAGAGAATATTTTGCCTTGTGTTCACTTTGTGGGATTTACTGTAGGTTAGAACACATTAATTACAAGGTAATCTTGCGTGTTTACTTTAGGGTTTATTTGTGATATATGGTGTGACCTGCATATAACAATGCAGGTCACTGCAAGGGCATTAAGAAAACAATTTTTCCCATGTGTCCCATTCACACTAAAATGCTGTGGTGATGGGCAATGCAGATGTGCTGCATTTTTCCAGAGCACCAGACTGCACTATGGGTAACCACACCACAACTGTAGTCGGGAGTCTTGAATGGAATGCTACTTTGTCCACTCTCAATAAAGTTCAAGGAAGAAAACAGTGCCTTGCACCCCTCCCCCCCTCCGCAAAACAAACACCAGCCTGTGTTCTGTCAGATTAGGCGACCCGTCAGAATTGGTAACATAAGTGACATTCCGTCGCCGCCTTCTTGCTACACCCGCACTCCTCCATAGTAACGATACACAGAAAAGAGGGCACGCGGACATCTTGTTACACCCACCAAAGTTTTGCATTTCACAGTTATTGTTAACAGGAAACTTGAGCTTATAAAGGTGAAATACAGTATTTGGAAATCCATCAGACTGTTTACATGTCGAATTTTAAAATTCAACATCTAAACAGTCCGTCTGATTTCTAAATACTGTATTTCACCTTATAAGCTCAGTTTTCTGTTAAAAATAACTGAAGTGCAAAAAACTGGTGGGTGTAACAAGATGCTCGCTTGCCCTCTTCTCAGTGTAACGTTACTATGGAGGAGTGCGGGTGTAGCAAGATGGCGGCGACGGAATGTCACTTCTGTTACCAATTCTGACGGGTCGCCATATGTGACGTAACACCTGCATGCTTGGATCATGATAGCATATTGTAAGAGTAAACTGGACCCTTAAGGGCAAAGTATCTTTTGTGAAACCTCATCAGAAAAGGGGTCGATCAACATCTATCATAAGCCAAACTCTGCTGGACCATCTGTCTGTACAACTTTGGGGGGGGGGATGTGGGTGGTCTCCAAGCTTGCCAGACCCTCACATGTTCATAAAATCCATATCTTGCATCACACAGTGATAGTTGGTCCTCAATGTAAATGGAGTAAAAGAAATCAAATAATTTACAGCACACCAGGAATGCGGGATGTCTTACACCCTGGAGTGCAAGCGTGAGTCAGAAAGCTGTCTCTGCTTGACTTTTTAGTGGTCCTAAAGTTTAATATGCCAAGCATGTCTGTACGTGACCACATCACAAATTGAATGGTTGCATTTGTTTATAAAGGGCAGTGCCCCAGTATGTGGCCCTGTATATTTATGCTAATTTAAGATAGAATTATCATTTTTTTTGCATAAACCCAATCATAATTAGTTCTCTTTAAAAGGAGTTTTTTTTGTAACTAAGCTCTTGGCAGAGTCGGCATATGTTGTCAAGTAAACAAGCAGAGTCTGGCAATAATTAAAATTTACAGCATCGAGCAAAGGTACTCTGTGAATTTGGCAAAAGTCCTTGTAATAATTATTCCTCTAATTGAAGGATTAAAATAGTCGCATGGGGCAGGGAGAGTTTTTGTATGCGCCAGGGTGAGCAGGAAGGGCACTGGTTATTTGTGCAGTGTGTCTCCATCTGACAAATGCAATATATTAAAATGTTGCTGTTGGGATGTTGCTGTGAGCAGAAAAGTGCTACGTTTCTAAAATTCCCATCGTTTGTATTGGTGTGTCCTTGTGATTTGGCAGCAGAAACTATATTTTTTTTTTTATGGAAGAAAATATATCACAACATTTCAAAACAAGTATTGTATCAGCAGTCTTCTCTTCCTGGTTCTTGCATAAGAAAGAGTGTTACAATCCTTAGCATTCAGGAGGCTGTGTCTTGGGATGGCGGGAGAAGGGTGCAGACAGAACACAGACCCACGAGGTCCCTGCTGCCACAAACACACGTATTGCACAGAAATGTGTCTTCGCATTTGGGAAGCTGTAGCCATTAGGTAATTTGGTTTGGGATCCAGCAGCCACAAAACAAGTAACCTTCACATGTACTGTTTATAGCACCAGCAGTTGCTTTCTGCTCTATTTCCCATTGTAAATAAATCTTATTTTAACTCTCGGAGTAACCTGCACAAGCACTATTCCCCGAAAGATTGGTATAAGATGACAGCACTTGCAGTGGTGTGTCAAACATCCAACAGCTTCACAGACCTGTGAGTGACTCAGAGCATGACAGAATCACAAACACCTTCTACTACCCATCACAGAGATTGGAGAGAGGGGAGAAGGAAAATGGAGAAAAAGAGAGAGAAAGAAATAGAGAAAAAAAGAAGCAAAGGCAAGAAGCAGAAAGGAAAGAAAAGGAAATAATAAAAGAAAAGAACAAAAGAGATAGAAATAAAAACAAAGCTAAACAAAAGAAACATTACAGAAAAAGGTAGAGAAATGTGAATTAGAGAAACAAATAAAGGATAAGGGGAAATTAAAAAAAAAGAAGTGAGAGAGTAAATGGAAAAGGAAAGAAAAGGACAAGAGAGATGGAAATAAAAACCAAGCTAAACAAAAGAAACATTACAGAAAGAGGTAGAGAAATGTGAATTTAAAGACAAAAAAAAAAAGGAACAGAGAGAGAAAGAATAAGAAAAAAAGAGGAAGAGAGAGAAAATTAGAAAAAATCGGAGAGAAAAAGTTAGAGAGAGAGAAAAAAAAAAAGAGCGTGAAAAATGAGAGAGAAAGAGTGAGAGAGAAAGAGTGAGAGAGAAAGAGCAAGAGAGATAAAAAGAGCGAGAGAGAGATAAAAAGAGCGAGAGAGAGATAAAAAGAGCGAGAGAGAGAACGAAAGGCGAGAGAGAGAACGAAGGGCGAGAGAGAGAACGAAGGGCGAGAGAGAGAACGAAGGGCGAGAGAGAGAACGAAGGGCGAGAGAGAGAACGAAGGGCGAGAGAGAGAACGGAGGGCGAGAGAGAGAAACGAGGGCGAGAGAGAGAAACGAGGGCGAGAGAGAAACGAGGGCGAGAGAGAAACGAGGGCGAGAGAGAAACGAGGGCGAGAGAGAAACGAGGGCGAGAGAGAAACGAGGGCGAGAGAGAAACGAGGGCGAGAGAGCAAAAGAGCGAGAAATGAGAACGAAAGAGTGAGAGAAAGAGCGAGAGAGAGAGAGAGAAAGAGCGAGAAATGAGAGAGAGAGCGAGAGAAAAAGAGCGAGAGAGAGAGAAAGAGCAAGAGAGAAACAGAGAGAGAAGGAGCGAGAGAGAGATAGAAAAAGAGCGAGAGAAAAAGAGCGAGAGAGAAAAAGAGCGAGAGAGAAAAAGAGCGAGAGAGAAAAAGAGCGAGAGAGAAAAAGAGCGAGAGAGAAAAAGAGCGAGAGAGATGGAGAGAAAAAATGAGCGAGAGAGAGAGAGAGAAATATAGAGAGAGAAATAAAAAGGAAAGTTAAAGGACGAGCGATAAAAATGATAAAAACAAAGCTAAACAAAAGAAAGATTACAAAAAAAAAAAAAAAAATAGACAAATGTGAATTTGAAAAAAAAAAAAAAAACAATAGACAAAGTCATTTTAAAAAATGGGCAACAAGAGTATATATGGAGACTAAAGCTTGCCATAAACATATATTGTAGATTTCTCAATGTATGCGAAACAGTGGATGGAACAATCTCCTGCTTTAACTATTGTATTTCGACAGCCTATACCTGCGGCTATCAGAATACCTGATCAGGGCCTGCATTTGATTGGATGCTGGAGCTGTTGAGCCAACAATTTTAGACGCTGAGCCTTCCATTTTTCCATCAAAAGATATAGACCAGAATGATGTCAACTGGGCCAACCGTTGATCAAATTTCAGCCAGTTTATTTGGATGTCCAGCTTGGGATGTGGAGTGTAAAGGAAAGAAATGAGTATGAAAAAATGAAGTAAAAATAAGAGAGCATAAAGAGAATAGGAAAAAGTGTTAAAAATCAGAATGCGGTAGAGGTACATCTGTACTTGTGATCACACATTGCAGGAGATCCGCCATATCTTTAATTTAAGCTATGTTTTTCTGCAAGATACTGTCCCTAGGGGGAAAGAAAATGTTTCAATCTGTGAGAAACTTTTAATAATTAAAATAGTATTATCAAGATGGTAGAAGTTTTCTTAGTACTTATAACTACTCTTAATCTTTAATAAGTAAAGAACCCTGTGCGGAGAGAATACATAGGCTGCCATTGCTGACCTTCTTCAAAAATTCCTGGCTGGCTCTCAGTCGCCGATTGCACATCTACAGTAATAAGTGAAAGTCACGCAAGTCATAGAGAAATCAGAAGCCCCGATCTGTATGCTGCGATCGGTGAGTCAGAGAGCCCCAGATGCTGATCATAGATATTTCCAGTGGACCAGATGTTCGCCGGAGTCCCTATGATCATCACACGCCCGCCGCTCTGCCTGCAAAAGAACGGCGCTGCTTCGGATGTGAATCAGTGATCTTTTTTTTTATTATTATTATTTTTTTTTTAGGCTTTCCAGCCTAGTGGTGAGATGTGGGGTCCTATTGACCCCACATCTCACTGTAAAGAGGTCCTGTCATGTTCTATTACAAGGGATGTTTACATTCCTTGTAATAGGAATAAAAGTGATCAATTTTATTCAATACTGACATGGGAGCTCAGCTCGCCCCCTTTTTGTTTTTCAGAATTGAATTAAAGGTTTTGTTTGGACATCCTAATTAACACCCCTTAGGTCACTGGGGTGATTGAGGGTATGGCTGGGCTACATAATCATTCATTTTAATTGGACAATTTACACAAGCATAAGCTTGTAATATGAGAAATGTTAGAACTTTGGCTTTGAGATATTACTTATGTTTATGGCTGCATAGTTACACATGGACAAAAAAAATACTGCTGCTGGGGGTGTCTGGCATTTTTTTTTATATGCCCATGAACACAGCTCTATTTAATTTATTTTGGCCATGGACATGCCGGCATTTTGTGCACGTATTTATGCGCAGCATTTACAAGCATAAAAAAAAAGCCCCAAAGGTGCATTTGGAGAGGTATTTAATTATGAGCATAATTTACATGCATAAATGAGTATGTGCGTAAATGTATTCTATCTAGTGAATAGCAAAAATGAATATGCTAACAGAATGAGTTTACACAACACAAACACCATACTTAACATAAACACACACAAATACACAACACACAGCAAATACACAACATTAAAGGCATTTTCGTTACCAAGTTTCTGGCACAAAAAAATGCACCATCACTTCAACGACTCTTTACAGAGACACAGCACTGTGTGCCCCTGTGGGCAGGCAGGAGCGCGGCCGTTTGGGTGCACCATCATATGACGTCCATCCAGAACGAGAGCTGCACCGTCCTTCCGTAATTTGATAGTGGGTGGGCGGCAAGTGGTTAAGAAGAAATCTTCACTCCAGCAGCGGTAGCTTCTCCCCAAACAGGCCCTCCAAGTGGGACATAATATGTTGTAAAGTGACGCGCTCATACTCTGGGAGTGCCATTACATGCTTGGCGGACATCAGCCTCTAGGGCAGTGATGGCGAACCTTGGCACCCGCCGATGTATTGGAACTACATTTCCCATGATGCTCAACTACACTGCAGAGTGCATGAGCATCATGGGAAATGTAGTTCCAAAACATCTGGGGTGCCAAGGTTCGCCATCACTGCTCTAGGGTGTTAATGACCAGCTCTCTGCCACCAGCGGGGTCGGGACTTTCGGCACTCTCCAGTCTCTCTCTTCCTCCTCACTCTGACAGAGGCATGTTAGAGCTATTAAAGTGGTATTAAAGAAATAAAAAATATATATAAACAAACATGTGGCTGCTGTCTCAGCCAATGAGGGAGAGCCCCCGAAGAGCCGAGTCTCTCATGTGCATCACTGAATCGTGATGGGGCTCAGGTAAGTATTGGGGGCTTGCATGAAAGTAAAAAACCTTCAGCGTTTGCAAACACTTTAAACATAATTTTAAGAGCCAAGGGCAATCCTAGTGGAGCTATGCTGTTTTTCTTCCACACTTGTTTCAGGGAACATATCCTGCTGACTGCCGTCAAATGTAGATAGGGTGCACCGTGTGTGGCGGCAATAATTCACACAGTCGGGTACAACAAAAAAGTTGTATTGAGGCAATGTAGCAACGGTTTACAACAAACAAACTGGTAGGAAAGCTAGCAGCTGGGTGTGATCAGTTTCCAAAACCGTGAAGGAGCAAATTCCAGTTGAACCAACAGTATCTGTTGAGAGGGGGCAGAATGTGGTCTGGCCATCTCATGCCCAATTGGGAAAGTGTCCAAAATGAGACCCTACACTTTCCCCGCTTGTCATGAACCTTTCCCTACTCTACCTACTCGCCTAGCCAAAAGCACACCAAATCTGGGAGCCAGGGCCTTCAAAAGGCTTGGCCTGATCCAAGATGGTCACCAGAGTCACATGCGGAAGTAGCATTGAATGAATGAATGAAAAACGTATATAGCGCGGCACATGCGAACTGAATCGCTTCTGGGCGCTGGTATTCAATTGGATTGCTTCCCCAGTGACCAAGGAAACCATAGCGGAACCATATTCCTCCTGACTTCTTCATCTGTCACTGTGGAAAGCACCACCACCTGCAGTGGAGAAAGTAAACTGTACCTGCCTACACACACACACATACAAATGAGCGACATAACACCCAAAAAAAATAATTACATGAGTGCATGCGACAACTTTATAACTTTTTAGTATGAAATGTATTCTACTTTAAACTAATAACAAGGACAAAAAGGAAGAATTGTCACAAATAGGCACAAAGATATCAATAAAAACCTGGTAGAAGTTCAAACCCTTCTACACTCAATCCAAAGCTTAAAAAAAGTTTTGGTTGGAATTCCAGTTCAATTTTTTTAATTTATTAGTGCAATAAACTTCACCCAAGGCCCCTTTGTACCACATGGGCAAGCAAATTAAGATATTTGTTTCATTAAATGTTTTTTTATGTGACCATGATGCTTGGCGTAGGGCGCTGTCTAGACGTACATCCAAAACATCCAATAACTCCAACTATTAGGTGCAAGCAGGAAGAGAATGAAAAAAGATCAAGCCCGAGTGGGAGATGGTAAACACGGCTTCAGTCTGGCTCCACCCAAGCCACATCCCTGGCGCCTTTCACAACGGTGACAGGGCTTAGTAATCTGCTGTAGCGATAGACACTTATGCATCGTAATCCGCTAGTTCAACCGATGAAAAACAAGTGAAGGAAAAACAATTGGCTGGAGCTTAAAGTGGTTGTAAAGGCACAAGGTTTACCTTCATGCATTTTATGTGTGCAGCAGCTCCCCCTGACTGACCCCACTAATACTTACCTGAGCCCCCTCTTGATCCAGTGATGTCCATGAGAGCCTTGCCTCTCTGGGGACTCTCGCACTCCTGATTAGCTTTTGGCAGCACAGCCAGTGAGCTGATCAGGAGACGAAGGGGACAGGGCTGAACCGTGGCTCCATGTGTGAATGGATACACAGAGCCTGTTCCTTCTTGGGTGCCCCCAGGGAAAGCTGCTTGCCATGGGGGCACCCGACAGGAGGGAGGAGCCAAGAGTGCCAGTGGGGGGACCCCCAAGGAGGATCGGGCTGCTATGTGCAAAACCACTGCACAGTGCAAGTGAGTATAACGTCTGCTATTTTTAGAAAAACCTATATGGCCAGATTCATAAAGAGTTACGAAGGAGTATCAGTAGATACGTCGTCGTAACTCAGAATCTGCACCGTCGTATCTTTAAGCGTATGCTCACAGTGAGATACGCTTAAATGTTGCTAAGATACGACCGGCGTAAGTCTCCTACGCCGTCGTATCTTAGCTGCCTATTTACGCTGGCCGCTAGGGGCGTGTACGCTGATTTACGCCTAGAATATGTAAATCAGCGAGATACGCCTATTCACGAACGTACGCCCGGCCGTCGCAGTAAAGCTACCGCCCGTTTACGTAAGGCGTTTTCAGGCGTAAAGATAAACCACCAAAAAGATGGCGCAGCCAATGTTAAGTATGGACGTTGGGACCGTGTAAAATTACGTTCACGTCAAAACCAATGAGTCTTAGCGGCGTAATTTGGAGCATGCGCACTGGGATACGTCCACGGACGGCGCATGCGGCATTAGTAAAAAAACGTTTACGTGGGGTCACACTTAATTTAAATAAAACACGCCCACATCAAACATTTGAATTAAGCGGGCTTACGTCAGCCCATTTACGCTACGCCGCCGCCGTAACTTAGGGAGCAATTGTTTTGTGAATACAGCACTTGCCTCTCTAATTTACGGTGGCGTAGCGTATCTGAGATACGCTACGCGCCAGCACAAATATACGCCACTCTACGTGAATCTACCCCACTAGACTTTAGTATCACTTTGAGTTGGAAAAAAGGTTCATAACATTGATGTGTTCATGTTAGTTTGTCAAAATACTGCTTTGGATCAACACATATGCAGTACAGAAAAACAGGACTCGTTGCCTTGTGAAAAAAAAAAAAAAAACTTAAAAAAACTTAAAACGTAAAACAAAAAAATAAAATAAAATTCAGAGTAGCCCCAGGACCCAAGAAAAAAGTGGGTTTTCTTGGGTCCTTTTTTGGGATCCGATTCCCGTTTTGTTTTTTAAAGCAACTGAGTCAGTGCAGAGTGTGGGGGGTGATTGATCGCTGGAGCGCGGATCGGGGAAGTTACTCTGGTTGCCCCTGAATCTTCTACGGAGCAAGCAAGGCGGATTTTTCAAACATATGATCCAGAAGACAATGGCTTCATTCCTGATGCTTTGCTAGAAGAAGTCATGAAGGCTCTGGATCTTGTGTCAGATCCTGAATAAGTTTACACTATGCGAGCCTTTCTGTCCCTCTTTTATACATCCTTACGCACACCGACGATATCGAGGGCTGTCCCTGTATAGGAGATCAGGACGTTGGAGCTGTCTATGAGGACTCTGTGTTTAAGAAATAAGGCTTTTTTATATTGTACATCTGGTAAGAGGCCATTCTTATTCATGGTGGAGGTGCCTATTCTCAACACTTTTTTTCCAGACTCTGTCATCAGTGTTTGCACCCGGGAGATCTACAATCTGAACTTGACTTTGCAATTTGAACTTTGAATTCACATATGATTCTGTGTGCGCAAAAACATTTTTATATGGATTATACCTTCAGTGTTTATTTTCTAGTGATTATACTGCCTAGTTCCATTTGCAGTTTTTTTAGCGCGATTTTATTTTTCTATATACACTCTCATCTTATTTAATAGTCTTCCATATCCAAGCCACCTACCAATTGCTGGGGGCCACTCAGTATTTATTAAAAAAATTTTGTTTTTCATTAATTAATTTGTTTTAGTTTTTCACAAGATGATGAGTCCTCTTTTTCTGTACTGCATATTAGAGGTCGACCGATATGGGTTTTTTCTCTCTGGCCAATGCCGATATTTAGATTTATGATATTTTTTTGGGCCGATATTTTAGGCCGATTCCGATTCCCCCCCCCCCCCTTCATCATCTCTCATAAAGTCTAACAGTTAGACCCCTTTCACACTGGGCGTTTTTTCAGGGCGCTTTTGGGCTAAAAATACCACCTGTAAAGTGCCTGCAAAACTGCTGCTCCCCTGCAGTCTCAGTCTGAAAGCCTGAGTGCTTTCACATTGAGGCGGTGCGCTGGCAGGACGTTAAAAAAAAAAAAAAAGAAAGTCCTGCAAGCAGCATCTTTAGAGCGGTGTATACCACTCCTGCACATTGAGATGAACGCCTGCAAAGCGCTTCTCTGCAGTGGCGCTACATGGGACCATTTAACCACTTAATCGCCACGCACTAGCTGGGATATAAGCGCCCCGCTAGCAGCCAAATAGCGCTGCTAGAATGATGGTCCAGTGTTTAGGCAGCAACGAGTTCTGCAGAACTTTTTTTTAAAGTCAGCAGCTGTTCACTTTTAATACATGGACACTTACCTGTCCTGGGTGCCCGCAATGCTGGCACCCGAAGCCGATGTCTCTCCCTCGGGTGCTGCCGCCACCATCTTCGGTAAGGGAATCAGGAAGTGAAGTGAAGCCTTGTGACCTTAGTTCCTGGTTCCCTACCGTTTTTTTTCTCCTGCCTCTAGAAGCACTTTCTATTGTGCTCTATGTGTCTTTGCACATTGACTGCTACATTGCGTTTCGTTTTCTGTCAGGGACTTTCAGAGGCAGGAAAAAAAAAACCTTCTCTATCGCGTTTCCTGGAGGAGTTTAGGAGCTGTAAAAACGTCAGTCTCTCCTAAACTCCTCTTACCTCTTTTGAACGTCAAGTGCCAATGTTTTTTTTAGGTGTGTTGTGGGAGTAGAAACTTTTGCAGAGGGGAGTGTAGTGCAAAAAACGCCTATAAACTAAACTCTCATAGACTCACCTAAACTTTGTAGATTATGCTTTTATTTTGCTTTTTTTATGGCACACGTTTTTTAAGCTAAAAACTTTGACTTTTTTTCTGCTCCTAGTGTGCATGGAGCCTTAGCCTTTCCAGAAGCTTTTTGCAAGGCGTGCTGCTGAAGTTTATTTGATGCCGATTAATTAAAAAACACCAAATATTGGCGACCTCTACTGCATATGTGTTGATCCAAAGCAGTATTTTGACTCACTGACATGTAATGCATCAATGTTAAACCTTTTCAACTCAGCATGTCGAGTTTGACAGGGTGGCACCACTTGTCAAACGCACCCATTGAAAAATAATGCGTGTCAAATTCTGTTGAGACCATTGTGGTAGTTTGATGTAAAAATCCCCACTGGGATAGAAACAATTCCTCTAGAGATCACATAACAGCATGTAATCGACTTCATAACACCTGCAAAAACTAGCTGTCAAGAAGTGCGATTTGAAAAGGCATCAGTGAGATTTCTTTCAGGGGGTGGTAAAGTCTGCTGTCTGTATAGAAGTAGACCCTTATGCCCCG
>JAJQKJ010000295.1:0-149087 GCA_029574335.1 Rana kukunoris
GAGTACTGAGAGAGAGAGTAATGAGAGAGGGCGAGTAATGAGAGAAATCTCAAGCGAGAGAATCACAGGGGGGGCCTACCCAGGCGCGAGGAGAGAGAGCGAGAATTGAAGAGAGAGAGAGTCTCTAAGCGAGAGAGAATAAGAGAGCGAGAGTAATCGGAGAGAAAGAGCGACAGAGGGAGAGAGAGGAATACTCTGCAGCGAGAGAGAGAGAGAGAAGACGAGAGAAATAAGGGAGAGAGAGTAATGAGAGCAGAGAAAATAAAAGCGGGAGACGAGAGAGGAAGAACTCTTCAGAGAGAGTATCAGAGAGGGAGAGAGAGTCTCTGCGCAGTGATGCCCTCTCTCGTGTGTGTGTGTGCTGAGCGAGAGAGCGGGCTCGACAGTACTCAGAGAGCGTCAATGCGAGAGAGAGCGAGGTCCTGCGGGAGAGCGCGAGCGTCATGCGGGAGAGGCGAGAGCGTACATGATGGCGAGAGAGAGAGTAATGAGGGAGAGCGAGAGAGACATGAGAGAGAGCTACACTCTCGAGCGCGTCTCTGAGCACGGAGAGGGCTCTCCTCGAGCGAGCGATGACCTCTCGCGCTTTTTCTCTCTTCACCTTCTCGTCTCTCTCTACCATCCTCTCTCTTACCATCTCTCTCTCTGCCACTCTGCTGCGTCTCTCACTCTATCTGCTCTCACACACACTCACTCTCTGCCTCTCTACTCTCTCTCTGCCTACTTTCTCTCCTCTCTCTCTGCCACTGTCTCTCTCTCTGAGAGACGGTCTCTCTCGCTCTCTGCTCTTTCCTCTCGCCCTCTCTACTCAGTGCGCTCTCTCTCGCTTCCCATCTCTCGGGTTCTCTCGCTATCGCAGCTCCCAGCCATCTCTCGAGAGAGAGACTACCACCCCTCTGTCTCTCTATCTACTCCATCGCTCTGCTCGGCCACATCATCCACACGGAGAGAGAGAGCGCTCGAGGAAACGCTAGAGAGAGGTAACTCGGCTCCGCGCTCTCTCTCGGAGCGAGGAGCGCAGCGCTTCTCAGTCGGCTCTAGTCGCTGGTCAGTCTCTGATCACTCCACGGGGAGCTCTCTGCACACCCCTTCTCTCTCTCATTCCCTGCTCTCTCCGCTCGCTCTACCCCTTCTCTCTCTCATCCGCGGAGTCGCGCTCTCTCCCCTGCGATCTATATCAAACCCCTTCTCTCTCTCTCTCACACACCCCTTGAGCTCGCTCTGATCTCTCTACCACCGCCATGCTCTCTCTCCCCCAATACGCCCATCTCTCTCTCTCTGCCTCCGGGCTCTTGCTCTCTCGTCCTCCCCCCGCTGCTCTAGCTCGCGACCAGCCTCTCTCTCTCTCCCCACCGCTCTCACTCTACCCCCAACCTCTCTCTCTCCCCCCACCTCTCTCTATCTTCCGCCATCCTATCTCTCCCCCCTGGCTCTCTTACCACCCCCCTCTCTCTCTATACAGACCTCTCTGCTCTAATAACCTCTCTCTCTCTCTCTCTACCTCCTCTCTCTCTACCACCTCTCTCTCTCTACCACCCCTCTCTCTCTCTCTCTACCACCCATCTCTCTCTCTCTAGTAGAGAGAGCTCTACACCTCTCTCTCTCATCCCCCCTATCTCTCTCTCTCTCTCGCTCGAGCTCTCTCTCTCTCAACCCCTTCTCTCTCTCCTATTCCCCGGCCTCAGTCTCTCACCCCGCTAGCTCTGTCGCTCCCCTTCTCTCTCTCATGACTTCTCTCTCATCCCTTGGCTAGCTCACACTACCCCTCTCTCGAGCGTCTCCCGGTCTCTCGCTCTCACAACAGACCTGCTCGTCTCTCACCGCTTCTCCTCTCTACCGCCCCTCTCTCTCTCTCTCTACCACCCCTCTCTCTCTCTCTCCTACCTCTCTCTACCACCTCTCTCTCTGCATCCCCCCTATGCTCTCTCTCTCTCCTGCTCTCTCTCTACCACCTCTTCTCTCTCTACCACCTCTCTCTCTCTCTCTACCACCTCTCTCTCTCTACCACCTCTCTCTCTCTCTCTACCACCCCTCTCTCTCTCTCTACCACCGCTCTCTCTCTCTCTACTACCTCTCTCTACCACCTCTCTCTCTCCCATCCCCCCTCTATCTCTCTCTCCCTCTCTCCCTACCACCTCTCTCTCTCTACCATCTCTCTCTCACCTCTCTCTCTCCCTCTCTCTCTCTCTCTACCACCTCTCTCCCTCTCTCTCTACCATCTCTCTCTCTCTTCCATCTCTCTTTCTCTCCCTCTCTCCCTCTCTCTCTCTACCATCTCTCTCCCACCTATCTCTCTTTCTCTCTCACCCCTCTCTCTCTACCACCTCTCTCTCTCTCTCTCTCTCTCACCTCTCTCTCTCTCTCTCTCCCACCTCTCTCTCTCTACCACCTCTCTCTCATCTCTCTCTCTTTACCACCTCTCTCTCTCTACACCATCTCTCTCTCTCTCTCTACCACCTCTCTCTCTCTACCACCTCTCTCTTCCATCTCTCTCTTTCTCTCTCTCTCTCTCTCTCTCTACCATCTCTCTCTCTACCACCTTTCTCTCTACCACCTTTCTCAACCATCTCTCTCTCTCTGCCACCTATCTCTCTCTCTGCCACCTCTCTCTCTCTCTGCCACCTCTCTCTCTGCAACCTTTCTCTCTCTCTACACCATCTCTCTCTCTCTGACACCTCTCTCTCTCTCTCTGCCACCTCTCTCTCGCTCTCTGACACCTTTCTCTCTCTCTCTCTCTACCATCTCTCCCTCTCTCTCTCTCCACCCCTCTCTCTCTCACCACTCTCTCTCTCTATCTCTCTCACCTCTCTCTCTCTCTCTACCACCCCTCTCTCTCTCTCTCACTCTGCACACTCTCTCTCTCTCTCTACCAACTCTCTCTCTCTCTACCACCTCTCTCTCTCTCTCTACCACCTCTCTCTCTCTCTACCACCTCTCTCTCTCTCTCTCCCTCTCTCTCCCCCACCTCTCTCTCTCTACCACCTCTCTCTCTCTCTCTACCACCTCTCTCTCCCCCTCTCTCTCTACCACCTCCCTCTCTCTCTCTCTACCACCTCTCTCTCTCTCTACCACCTCTCTCTCTCTCTCTACCACCTCTCTCTCTACCACCTCTCTCTCTCTACCCCCCTCTCTCTCTCTCTCTCCCTCTCTCTACTACCTCTCTCTCTCTCTCTCTCTCTCTACCACCTCTCTCTCTCTCCCTATCTCTCTCTCCTCTCTCTCTCTCTTCTCTCTCTCTACCCCTCTCTCTCTCTCTCTCTACCCCTCTCTCTCTCTCTCTCCACCTCTCTCTCTCTCTCTCTCCCACCCTCTCTCTCTCTCTACCCACTCTCTCTCTCACCACCTCTCTCTCTCTTTACCACCTCTCTCTCTCCATCACCATCTCTCTCTCTCTCTCTACCACCTCTCTCTCTCTACCACCTCTCTCTTCAAATCTCTCTCTTCTCCCTCTCTCTCTCTCTCTTCTCTCTCTCTCTCTCTACCACCTTTCTCTCTCTACCACCTTTCTCAACCTCTCTCTCTCTCTGCCACCTCTCTCTTTCTCTCTCTCCACCTCCTCTCTCTCTCTACCATCTCTCTCTCTCTCCCACCTCTCTCTCTCTCTGACACCTCTCTCTCTCTCTCTGCCACCTCTCTCTCGCTCTCTGCCACCTTTCTCTCTCTCTCTCTCTACCTCTCTCCCTCCCCCTCTCTCTCTGCCACCCCCTCTCTCTCTCCCACCTCTCTCTCTCTCTACCACCTCTCTCTCTCCCACCTCTCTCTCTCTACCATCTCTCTCTCTCTCTCTCTCTGCCACCCCATCTCTCTCTCTCTCTCCTCTCTCTACCATCTCTCTCTCTCCCATTCCCATCTCTCTACTCTCTCTCTCTCCCTCCACCTCTCTCTCCTACACACTCTCTCTCTCTCTTCCTCCCACCTCTCTCTACCACCTCTCTTTCTCTCTCTACCATCTCTCTCTCTCTCCCACCTCTCTCTCTCTCTCTACCTCTCTCTCCCACCTCTCTTTCTCTCTCCCCCTTTCTCTTTCTCTCTCTTAACCCCTCTCTCCCTCCCCTCTCTCTCTCTCCATCTCTCTCTCACCTCTCTCTCTTCCTCTCTCTCTCTCTCCCACACTCTCTCCCGCTCTCTACTACCATCTCTCTCTCTCTCTCTCCTCTACCCTCTCTCTCCCCTCTCTCTCTACCCACCTCTCTCTCATTTCTCTCTCTACCACTCTCTCCCACCATCTCTCTTTCTCTCTTCTCTCTCTCCACCTCTCTCTCTCTCTCTACCATCTCTCTCTCCTCTCTCTACCACCTCTCTTTCTCTCTCTACCACCTCTCTCATCCCTCTCTCTCTTTAACCACCTCTCTCTCTCTGGGGGACAAATTTCCATCTCTCTCAAATTCTCTCTCAAATAACCACAACAAATGACTGACATTCTCTGTCTAACCTCTGCTCTTCCCATCTCTCCTTCCGCCAACTATCCACTGTCTGCCAAGTCCTCTCTCAGGAGTCTCTGTGCCACCAGGTCCTCCTGCTTTGTGTTCCTCAGTACACACATCTCTCTCTCTCTGACCCACCCTCTCTCCAGTCGCCACCCATCCCACTTTTAACCCCTTCTGCCAGTCCATTTACACAGTAATCAGTGCAGTTTTATAGCACTAATCTTGTGTAAATGTGAACGGTCCCAAAAACGTCAAAAGTGTCCGATATGTCCGCCGCAACGTCACGGTCACAAAAAAAAAAAAACGCAGATCCCCGCCATCTAATCTACCTATCGCTCTCTCCACTCTGCCACCTCCTCGCGTCACCATCCGTCACCTGCTAAGTCTCTCTCAGTTCACCACCTACTCTCACTCTGAGCCACCCTCCGGCGCAAAGTCTTCACACAAAAGGCTCCTCTGTCTCTCCTGCTCTCTCTGTGTACCACCTGATCTCTCCCCTCTTTGCCCTGCTCTCCTGCTATAACCTGCATATCATCGGTCCTCTCTGCTCGTCTCTCAGATCTCCTCAACTCTCCAGATCAGGATCTGGAGGTGGCACAGTCTCTACACCACTCCTTGCTCAGGTCTTGTCTCATCCTCCACCACTGCTGGCTGGCTCACACGTCCCGTAACCCCAGTGCTCTCTCTCCATCACACACCTGACCACACTCTCTTTCTTCCCACCCCACATCCTCTCTCATGCCGGATCAATGTTGGCTAACTAACTCAGGATCTGTCTCTCACCTCTCCTCTGACAGTCCACCGTCAGAGCCACATCTGATCAGTCTCTCATGAAGTCTCTGCCTGATGCACAACATGTCCTCATCAGATCACTACTCTCTCTGGCTCTATTGACTCGCTACCCCCAACCAGTATTGTCTCTGTGGAGCTCTCTGCGTGATCCCTCGCCACCTGGTCTGACATCAGACCACCTGGTCTCTCAGCCTCATGCCTCTCACATGTGGACTCATTACCACCTCTGCACATCCTCGTCTCTCTCACAACCACCTCTGACATCTCTGCTCTACCACCTCTCTCCACCACTATGGCTCACACTGTCTCCTCTGCTCCTGACAGACGTGTGCAGTACAAAAAATAAATTAGAAAGATCAAATCCTGATCAATTCAAAAGGGGATTCAAATAATTTATACCCTGAGGACCAAATAAAAAATAAACTCATGACCTGAGCATGTGAAAAACAATAATATAAAACAAGAAAAAAAAAAGGCCTCATCGGGGATGCCGGGGGCTTCTTCTGGGGGCCCCTCTCTGGCTCCGCAGCTGCCTGGATGGAGTGGGGGGGGGTGGGGGGGGCATCTGGAGGTGGCTGATCCCCAGGTGGGCACTCCTGGCAGGTGTGGCCTGCGTGCCCTCCAAGGCCCTGGCCCCTCCGTCCATAATTGTTCGTCTGGGCCTGCATCCGGAGCTGACGGGTCACCTGGTAATGCTGGGCCCGCCGACTCAGCCTCCCCTGCTCTCATGTCCACTGTTGGCCTGGACGGCTGCAGTGAGGTGCTGGACCCCCTGCACCTCCCCCAAAGGCACCACTCGCGCAATTAGAGCTGACCAGCACGCGAGCCCTGATTGCCCCGGGCACCCCCCTGGATTCTTCCCTTGGCCAGAAGATGGATGTCCTCGGGTGGAAGGAGTCGTTGAGGGGCTTCCAGGAGGGGGAGGGGGACGACAGACGGGCCAGGAGAAGGGGAGGAGACAGACAAAACCAAAGAAAAGTCCTGCTCTGCCACAGAGGATCTTCCACAACCACCTCGGCAGGTGTGTGTGGCCACTCTCCTCCTCCAGGACTCTTCACCACCCAGTGGCTCGGGCACATGATGGCGTGGGGGGGATGGGGTGGAATGCAGGCCAGATGATGGCCCAGCTCCGTCATCTGCGGATGACACAAAGCAGACACATGTGTGGTCCCACACACTTGGCACATGTACCCCCCCCCCCAGAATGCAAAACATCAATAGGGGATTAAAAAACTTACCTGTCCCCTTCCTCCACGTGAGTCCCCCTCCCCTGCCATCCCTCTCCACACCGAGCAACCACCTCCTCCTCTGTAGGGTGACTTTAGGACATGGGGACCACCACCTGTGCCCCTTCAACCCCCAGCGCTTGGAGGCCACCTTGCCCTCACCTTGCCCGCAGGTCATTTATTTTCTTTTGTATGTCCCCAGCAGTCGGGTGGAACCCAGGACTTGACCCTGGCAGCAATCGACTCCAGGATGCCCTGCTTCCTCTCCCGGCTGGTCTTCCGGCTTTTTTTCCCATGGAGAAATTCATTCTCCGTCTCCATAGCCGAGGAATGACAGAGACCTCCTGGGTATTAAGTGCCGACGGAAGTTGTGGGGGGAAACGGAACTACTTTTGCGCCGGAATGGCGTTTCCGCCAGCGCTTTTAAGCGCCCAGCGGAACGCATTGCCTGACGTTTCCCAGGAAGTGGTGCCGACGGAAGTGTCACTGCGCAAAGGGGGCGAGTGGAGCCGCACTCCGCGCCGGATGCTCCGTGGATGCGCTGAACGTAAGCCTCTGCGCCGGGCTCCGCCCATCATTTACATATGATCACACCCACTTCCACTTGCGTCGGGTTACGCCAGCGCATTATCGTTACTCTGGCGCAAGTTTACGCGCAACTGCTATGTGAATTACAGGAATTGCGCTGAAAGGGTCTTCAGAGTAACGTAAATGAGAAGCGTTACTCCAGAGGAAAGATACTCTCATCTACCTGAATCTGGCCCAATATCTTTTGCGCAAACCAATCAATATACGATTATTGCGTTTTTTTTTTTACCAAAAATACGTAGAATACGTATCGGTCTAAACTGAGGGGAAAAAAAGTTTTTTTAAAAAAAAAATATTGTGAGATGTATTAAATAAAAAGGAAAAAATATTGTGTTTTTTTTTAAATTGTCGCTCTTCTTTTGTTTATAGCGCAAAAAATAAAAACCGCAGAGATGATCAAATACCACCAAACGAAAGCTCTATTTGTGTGGGGAAAAAAACATAATGATTTAATTTGGGTACAGTGTTGCCTGACCGCGCAATTGTCATTCAAAGTGCAACAGCGCTGAAAACTAAAAATTGGTCTGGGCAGGAAGGGGGTGAAAATGCCCTGTATGGAAGGGGTTAATGCACACAGCAGAAAACAAACTTATCAGTGAGTTCAAATAGAAAAACGTTTTAAAAAACTGAAAACAAAAAGAAACTACAATACCCAGCAGCCCTCTGGCTGGACCTGCCAATCATAGAGCAGGTCAGCAGGTATATAAGGGACTGCCTTTTTAGGATCCTCCTCTTTCTTGAAGCAAACAGCAAAAAACTGGAAAAAACAGTCCAAAAAAACCTTGAAATCCTGGAACAACTGGAACTCTGGCACAGTAGTCAGCCGACGGTATCAGGGACTCTGGATCCGGATGCAGTAGGAACCTCCACTTCAGGTCTGCGATGAATCAAAAGATCCGAGGTCTTGAACAGGAAAGGCAATCCCAACGGGGACAGTGGAAACGAAACCTCTGGGGCGCATCAGCCTCTGATCTGTAGGATACGTGCCTCAATAGCCTACAAAAAAGAAACAACACCGTGATAGGGATGGGTTGGGAGGGAAGATATTCGCCTCCTGTCTTCATATAATTATTATTTTCCGTCACAAGCTAGGAAAATCTTGAATAATATATCAGACAGGAGGCTCATATCTTATGCAAGTTCAAAGCTATAACGCTGTATACATTAGAAAATAACAACTGATCTGAATTACAAAACCGACATAGATATGTGTTCCTCCGGTCTAAAGTAGAATTGGCGGAAGGTGGTTGCCGATGACCAGTCTGCCGCTAACAGTAATTCTGAGAGGGAGCCTCCCGAGGTGACGACTTTAGTAGCCATCGCCCCTCTGGAGGAGTGGGCACCAAACAGGGTTGTGTCAATCCCTGCCATTTCCATGACTGAACGTACCCATCTGGCTAACGTATTCGAGGCAACCGGGAGATGAGGTTTGACGTAAGAAATGAGAAGTTGAGGGAGTTGTACCGATCTCAATGGGGCCGTCATAGACTCATAAGTCTGTAGGCAGCGGACCACACATAGATGTGGATGCGCCGGGAAGAACGGGTAGAAAACCGATTGAAGGCCCGTTTTCGTTCTACGCACGACCGAAAACCTAACTCCCTGAGGCGAGAATTGGACACAAGAGGACAGTAAGTTTGAAAGACAATAACTTCAAAGATACAGTATCGTTGTCCCCCCAGTCCGAGAACATGGTTAGGACCCTGGTCACGTCCCAAGTATGCTGATACTTGGGTCGTGGGGGACGTTGAAATCTAACGCCCTTCAAAAGACGGCACACCAATGGGTGTCTACCTACCGGCAACGAGTCAATAGGAGAGTGGTAGGCTGAAATCGCCGAGCGATAGACATTCAGAGTGTTATAGGACTTCCCGGATTCAAAAGAATCCGCCAGATAGTTAACCACTACAGACACAGGTGCTTGAGCGGGATCGACCTGCCGTTGATCACACCAGCGAACCCAGAGCCGCCAGGCCGATCGATATGCCGATCCAGTCCCGGGGCCCAGGCCAAGGAAAGGAGGTCCCTAGCTGTTCTTGAAAGGATGCTGTCTGCGATCGGCTCCCCGAGACCAACCATGCGAGGAGAGGCAGGTTGTGGTTCGTGATTAGAGGGTGTAGATCTCCGTTTGGACTGGTGAGGAGATGAGGAGAGTGAGGAAGTAGTCTGGGGAGGTCCACCGTCATTCCTAGAAGGAGGGGAAACCATGGTTGTGTCAGCCACCACGGAGTGATCAGCACAACTGATGCTCCCAGGTTCGCTATGTGAAGGAGAACCCTGAGAATCATAGAGAACGGGGGAAACGCATAATGAGTCCCCTGCGGCCAGGTCTGGCGGAGGGCGTCTACCGCATGTGCCTCCGGATCCGGTCTCCAGCTGTAAAAGCGCGGGAGCTGATGGTTGAGATGGGAGGCGAACAGGTCCATAGAGAGGGGGCCCCATAAGAGATTGAGGGCTAGGAATACTGACCGGTCCAGTCGCCAATCGCTGGAGTCGGATAGGTAGCGAGAATTCCAATCTGACACCATGTTCGAAGCACCCGGGATATATTCCGTGATCGGAACGATGTTGCGTTCCAGGCAGAAGTGCCAGAACTCTTTCGCTAGATCCGCTAGGATCCTGGACCTGGGGCCCCCTAAGCGATTGACGTATTGGACTGCGGTTATGTTGTCCATACGCAGCAACACGCAGCAGTTGGACGTGTGTGGCAGAAGACTCCTGATGGCAAAGAAGGCTGCCAGGAGTTCCAGTGCGTTGATGTGCAGTAGCGACTCCTCTGCGGACCACGTCCCTCCTGTGGATGAAGAGCCGCACCGAGCACCCCAGCCAATGCGGCTGGCATCCGACTCTATGATGAAGTCCGGATTGGAACTGAAGATGGTCTTGCCGTTCCAATCGACGGCATGCCGTAACCACCACCGTAGTTCCACTATGGTTTCTGTGTCCAGGAAGACTTCGTCCGCATAGCGAAGCCCCTGACGCAGATGTAGAGTCTTGAGCCTCTGGAGGGCTCGATAATGAAGTGGAGCTGGAAAAATGGCTTGGATCGATTTTTATTGGTTGTACAGTCATAGCTGTTTCTTTGATTCTGTATGGACTCCTGGTCGTAATTTGCATGGCCCAGTATGTACGTGTTGCCATCAGAACTTGTATAGTCCTTTTCCCTTCCTGTCCTAGAGAGCAGCAGCAGCAGCAGCAGCACTAAGAATGAGCTCCTGAAACTTCACCACTTTATACCTTGTAATGGGCAAAATTGAAGGACAAAACCAGGAAAATTGAGACTACACACAAGAAGAAGATGAACAAGAAGAAATAACTCAACGAAAAGAGGAGAATAAAGACAAAAAATGCAAAACAACAAGACCATCTAGCAGACAAGCATCCAGCATGAGAGAGCATCCAGGGCTGAAGGACTGAAGCAAACAGACACAAGGTAGGACAATCCTGCTATAACAGCACACACTGAAACATATAGAAAATATCATTTAAGCAAACTTCTACACTTAAAAATGGAACAGCAGAATGCATGTATTCCAGACACAGACCCCATTACAGCTAAAGCCAGCAGGGGGTCTGATGTCTTAGAGATTGTTTACTCAGAGGGAGAAAAGAATAAACAAGCAAAGAAAGCCATGAAAAAAGAACAACTTGAGCAAAATCCAGAGACTCTGTTTGCAGACTTCTCCAATACGGAAAATGGCAGAAAGAAAACTGATTTGTTATTCCATACTGAGAATACTGAAGCCTGGCATACAACGTTCTGTAAATATTACAAGAATATTACAAAGGGAGGTATCTGCATGGGCAGACAGATCAAGGTCAGGAATGAGGAAGACAATTGTGTGTTACTCACCCTGAATATTTATCACAATGGCACCATCATGGCACAAGGCATTGAGGAGCAACTAGAGGAGTATGAGCATGCTTTCCCCCAAATGAAAGATCAGGCCAAGGTTTATAAGGATTTAAAAACTACAGACAAAAATGATGAGAAACAAATGGCAGCCAAGACATTGTCCATAGACATGCCTGATGTCCCCTCAGCCAACATGCTCAGAGATTGTTTATCTCACCTGGAGAGGGATTTTGTACACTCCAGAGAGCAGCTCCAAAGACAGTTAGGAGACAATGGAAATGCAAATGACCGTCTGAGGGAAGAGCTGAACACACTCAAGTCTGCCCTACTAGAAATACGATCTACAATGCAACAACTACAGCAAGATAACACCCAGTTAAGAGAAGAGATAAATATACTCAAATCACAGACGATGCCCCACAATCAGGAACCAGAACTAAAAGGAATGGTCTGTACAGACAAAGTGCCCATCAACAAACAGACGGGTGAGACTCATCAACCTCTTAAAATTAACATTCCAAAGCCCAGCACCAGCCAAGACAACTGCAAAAATCCAGAAACTCCAAACAAACCATCAAACCACAAGAACAGGCAACAGAATCCTGAAATTGTCTTAATAATAGACTCAAACGGGAAATACCTTAACACTAAACGGCTCTTCCCAGGAACAAGAGTCTCCAAAATTCACTGTTTCACAATTGAACAGGCAACAGGAGTCATCAACGATCCATATTTCACTAACCCCAAACATATCATCATACACACGGGCACAAACAACATCCAGGAACAACCGCAAGTTATTGTGGACAAATTATTCCAACTAACCGAGACTGCCCAACAAAAATTTCCACAGTCCAAAGTAATTCTGTCCTCCCTTCTTCCAAGGAGGGACTTGCCAAACAACATAATCAAACAAATCAACGCAGAGCTGGCAGACAAAACCAGGTCAAAGCCTTCTATTCACCTGGCAGAACACCACTCTATAATGACCCAACATCTCTACGACAACAAACATCTGAACAAACAAGGGGTCAGTCACCTGGCAAGAGAATTCAAAGACATTGTTCTTGAGAGAACTCACAACCCTGAACATGGCACAAACCATTCTCAGACAGACAGAATTACAACTGCAAGACACCAAACCTCACCACTAATGCAATACAACAACAATACACCCAGCCAAAGAACTGGACCACGAAGATGGCAAGAATGGAAACCACCCACCTCAAGAAGGATATTAAGACAACAACAGAGCAGAGAAAAGGAGGAGGAGAAGATAATAACCCTCCTCAACACATTATGCAATGATGTGACTGAGCTAAAAAAGCAAAAAGACAATAACAATCACCCATAAACCGGTTGATCCCAAGAAATTCACCCATTACAAGGTATATAAATATACAAACAAAAAATGACATCATTAGTAATCAGTAGCTGGAACATTCAGGGTCTGAACGCTTCAGCCTTCGGATCCAAAGTAGATGATCCAGATTTCAAGCAAAGACTATATGAGACGGACATACAAATCCTCCTAGAAACATGGACCAGGGCACAGGATAACCCATCAGTACCTACTGGCTATAGGGAATTCTCTGTCCCCGCACAGAAAGATAAAAACATCAAACAGGGTCGATGTTCAGGAGGAATACTAGTCTGGTACAAAGAGGAGCTACATGGGAACATCAATGCAATCAAAAAAGGAGAGAGCCACATCTGGCTAAGAATAAGCAGCTCCATCCTCACCTCCCAGTCTGACATATACCTGTGTGCAGCATACATTGCCCCAGCAGAGTCTCCATATTTCAGGCCAGACACCTATGAGATCCTACAAAATGAGATCACCCACTTCCAATCCCTGGGACAAGTGCTCATATGCGGAGACCTCAATGCCAGGACAGGAAGGGAAAAGGACTATACAAGTTCTGATGGCAACACGTACATACTGGGCCATGCAAATTACGACCAGGAGTCCATACAGAATCAAAGAAACAGCTATGACTCTCTCTCTCTCTCTCTCTGCCACCGTTCTCTCTCTCTCTACCATCTCTCTCTCTCTGCCATCTCTCTCTCTGCCACCTTTCTCTCTCTCTATCTGCCACCTTTCTCTCTCTCTCTCTCTCTCTCTGCCACTCCTCTCTCTCTCTCTCTCTACCACCCCTCTCTCTCTCAAATTCAAATTCAAATTAGCTTTATTGGCAGGACCAAATGCATGTTAGCATTGCCAAAGCAGTACAGTTTGTATAAGAAAAGAGGGGGGGGGTAATATAAAGGGGAAAGGACATAAGTCTGTGAAAGGACTAAGTCCTCAGTTTCTCATGTCCTTCTCAGTCGCTGTCACATATTGGGCAGCTATCTTCACTATTGCTTCTTCTTCTCCCAGTAGAAATTGGAGTTTCCTCTTCTCTTCTGTAGTGTTGAAGTCCGGGATGTGTCATGGACTTACCTCCTTCCTGGCTTCTCTTCACTGACATGTGCTGGCAGCCATCTTGCTTCCTGAGCTTCTTGTAACTTCCTACTCCCTGCGGCTCCTCCTTCCCATTGGGAGGAGCTGGATGCTCAGCACATATATACCACGGCTGTTGCAGTACTCCCTTGCTTGGTCCTTGTCTTACAGTCTCCTGTGATCGTGCTGCTGTTTGGATCACCGACCCGGCTCCTACGGACGTTCCTTGTGGTTCCTGATCCCCGGCTTCGTCTCACCACCCTTTGGCTACTGACTCCGGCTTGGCTGACTTCCACCCCTGGCTATCGACCCTGGCTTTGGCGGAGGACCCTTTTGGCTGTTGTTCATTTGTTTGGACTTTACCTTTCTGTTTGGTTTTTTAATAAAGCCCTTCTTCTTCATTTACATCTGTGTACGTCTGATTCATGCTTCCTGACATTAGGACCAAGCCATGAATTCTGACAGTACAGGGCCTCCTCCGCTACTCATGCTGGTTGCCAGACTTGATCAGCAGGATCACCTGCTGGAGAATTTCGCTCAGATGTTGCAGACCCTGCACACACTGCTCATCTCGTTGATGTTGCTGATAGGCCGATTGTCGATCCTGGTACTGCTCCCACTGCTGCTCCGAGTAACGCTCCTGGTCCCGCTCCTACTGACGCTCCGGTTGATGCGCCAGCGTCTAACCCGGCACCTGTTGTTGCGCCTACGGTGTCTCAGGGTATGTCCGGCTCTGCCCCCCTCCCGCAGCGCTTCGGGGGAGAGCCAACTCAGTGCCGAGGTTTCCTTAACCAAGTGGGCATTTATTTTGAGTTGCTGCCACATGCCTTTCCCACTGAGAGATCGAAGGTGGGCTTCCTGATCTCGCTGCTCTCGGACAAGGCCTTGGCAAGCCCCTTATGGGAGAACAACAATCCGGTGGTCGCCTAGTTTTCCGGTTTTGTTGCTTCTCTTCGGAAGGTTTTCGATGTGCCGGCTCGCTCTGCCTCTGCTGCGAGGCTCCTCATGTCCATCACACAGGGTTCACGATCGGTAGCCGAATACGCCATTGAGTTTCGTACCCTGGCAGCAGAGGTGGGCTGGAATAATGAGGCTCTGGTCGCTGCTTTCTCTCATGGTCTCTCGGATGCCTTAAAAGATGAGGTTGCGGCTAAAGACCTACATATGGAGCTTGACGCTCTCATTTCCTTCCTGATATTGATTGACACCAGACTCAGGGAGAGACCTTCCTTTAAGGAGTGCCTGCGGAGGTCTCCTAACAGAGTGGCGCCTATGTTTGCTGTCCCACCCGTGCCTCCCTTTCCTCCCATGCCTCCTGAGGCTGACCTGCCTGGGGGTGAGCCCTTGCAACTGGCATCCCGGAGACGCGAATGTCGATGTATGTACTGTGGTCTCAGTGGGCATTTTCGGTTGTCATGTCCGAAACATCCGTGAAACGCTCGCACCTGAGATCCTGTCGGGGACAGATCTTGGGTGGAGTCTCTTCGTCCCCGGTTTCCCGTGCTGATAAACCTCTGATCACCATTGTCCTCTCCTGGGTCGGGGGCTCGGTGACGACCCAGGCGTTGGTGGACTCTGGTGCCGGTGGGTTTTTCATTGACAGTGAATTTGCTGCCGCAAACTCCATTCCTCTGCAGGCTCGTGTTTCCCCGCTGGTCCTTGAGGCGATAGACGGCAGACCCCTCCAGCCGTCGCAGGTTACAAATGAGACCCTTCCTGTGGAGATAGCCATTGGGGCCGTCCACAAGGAGTCGGCCTGTTTTCAGGTCATTTCGTCTCCACACTATTTGGTGGTCTTGGGAGAGTCAGGTCCAGTTGTAAGAGGCACAGAATAAATCCCATCGCATTCCCTTCCATAAACGAGACAGGCTACGTTTGAAGGGTCAAGTAGACTAACTTTAATGGTACATTTCTTGGTTTATATATAGTTACAAACTTGTGAATAATCAAGGAACAATGGAACTCTCCGCCCCCTCCCTCCACAGGGGGGCCTCAAGTTAGACACCCTGTCCCCAGGCTAAAGAAGCCACATTCCTTTCTCAAATACAATTCAATCACAGATAATCCCATCTGTAGCTAAACATTTCGGCACCGCAAAGCCTGACAGTTCTTCTGAACATAAGTGACATGCTATTTCAATACAACTGGCCGGATACTGCTAATTTGGAATACAATATACAATCTCTCAGGCCTCGTACACACCATCGGACTTATCCGATGAAAACGGTCCGCGGACCATTTCCATCGGATATGTCCGATCGGGAGTTTGATCCGATGGCGTGTACACACCATCGGATCAAATTCCCCGCCGCCGGACGGTGCGGTGACGCGGCGGTGACGTTGACGCCGCCACGTCACCGCCACGTCACCGCACCAGGAAGTTAAACACTTCCGCGCATGCGCCGAATCCATTCGGCGGTGGCGCGGCGGCGGTGGGGGACGACATGTCTGCTGGTAAGTGTACTAACCAGCAGACATGTCGGGCGGACAGATTCCCACCGGATAGATTTCAAAGCATGCTTTGAAATCTGTCGGGTGGAGAAATCTGTCCGCTAGCCCATACACACGAGCGGAGATTTCTGCTGAAACGGTCCATCGGACCGTTTTCAGCGGACATATCCCCTCGTGTGTACGAGGCCTTAAGGATAAACACAGGTCTTTCACACACACAATAGATCAATTAACCTTTGGGAATAGAGAGGTGAATTAGCATACTAAAGAGAGGTTTCAGGAGCCAGGCTGATTCAGTTCTAATCTACATCTATACAGACAGAGGATGTTCACACCTCATAATATACCACTGCATGATTATTATAGATGGACAGGCAAAATACATAGTTCCGTTACACTGCTCCCCTTTTGTGGAACACTCCGGCAGACCCGGATTGATCCTTTTCGGGTCAACTTGGGGATGTCCGGTCTGCTGTTAGGGTAAAAGTTCCGTTTGCCTGGACTGTCCATCGGCATTGCCATTAAGTCTGCCAGGTCGGTAGCTGATGGTGAAGGTGAATAATGGAATTCAGTTCTGGAACAGTCACTTGCTTTGCTCTCTCAATGGCTCCCAGGACCTGTTGCTGATGCTCTTGGGAGAGATAAGGCACCACCTGAGCGCAAATCCCATTTAACCTTTTGACAATTTCAGCCTGTTTGTGCATTTCAATGTTCAAGCCACGGGACATCTCATAATACATGACGTAGTGTCGTTGCATCTCCGATTTCTCACTGGCCAACTTGTCACATTCCCATTTTAGACTGTGATATTGGGCCGGATCTACAGTACATGTCGGGGAAGGTAGTCTTACCCGGGTCTCAGCAGCAAGCGAGTTGGTTCCAGCAACGCAGGTTGGGGCACAGGTAGTCACTGTGTAGGCTTCAGCGGGGCACATCGGGGCGTACGCAGAAACAAGGGGGGCCAAATCATTCCCCAGTAGGACATCTGCTGGCAAATCCTTCATCACCCCCACTTTCACATGTCCCGAACCAACCCCCCAATCCAGGTGAACCCGGGCAACGGGTAGCCGGAAGACGGTGCCTCCTGCTACTCTTACGGCTACGGTGTCTCCGGTGTGCTGGCTCTCTGAGATGAGTTTCTTCTGTAGCAGTGTCATCGTGGCCCCCGTATCGCGTAACCCGTTGGCTGCCTTTCCATTGACCCAGACAGTCTGCCTGTGTTGCTGCCTGTTGTCCTGGTTAGCTGCTTGTATCGGATCTGCCTCATGCAGAACACCCCAATGTTCTACCTCCCCAATGCCGTGGGCCGCAGGCATGGATGTGTGGGGGTTCCCCCTTTCTGGCTGTCTCCATGACTGTGACTGCCTGGGTGGATTTAATGGACAGTCTGACTTTTTGTGCCCTGGTTGTTTTTGAATCAGAGCGATAGTAGCCTCGGTATCTCTTAGGTCTTGTGCTACTTGTCCATTCACCCGTACCTCCTGACGGTGATGCTGACGGTTATCTGGAGAGGCCGCTTGTATTGGGTCTGCCTCATACAAAATTCCCAGACATTCCTCAGGGCCCACCTTAGTCTCTAGGCAGTGGGCCGCAGAGGGCTGTGATGGAGTGACCTCTGTGTTGGGTGTTGGGCGTCTCCAGTTGTTATTTGTAGCTCTCAAAGGACAAAAACGAGCAATATGTCCCGTGTTGCTGCAGTGATGGCACGTCACCCTAGACGAATCCCGGGGGTAGTTGTTAGGCCCCTGAGGACGTGGTGGTCCTGGTGGGACTGGAGCGCGAAACTCTGGGCGTGGGGTGTCGGTTGGAGTACACGGTTCTACCTTATGAGCCAGGCGTGTAGTACCCTGGCTTACTTTCCTTGTTTCCGCGTACTCATCTGCTAGCCGCGCTGCCTCGTTTAAGTTAGCGGGACGGCGATCTCGTACCCAGTCCTGTATGTCTGCGGCCAGGTCTTGGAAGAAATGTTCCATTAGGAATAGCTGCAATACTTTCTCCCCGGTGTTGGCCTTGCACCCTTGGACCCAATGGGATGCCACCCTTTGTAACTGGTTGGCCCATTCCATGTGGGAGTCCACAGCCTTCTTCTTGGATTCCCGGAAGCGGCGGCGGTAGGTTTCTGGAGTTACGGCATATCGGGTTAGCAGCGCCTTTTTCACTTGCTGATATTGTAAAATATCCTCTGGAGCAAGAGCCCGAAAAGATTCATTGGCTTTGCCCAACAATTTCCCAGACAAAATAGTGACCCATTGGTCTGGTGGTACCCGGTGCAGTGAGCACTGCCTCTCAAAATCCGCCAAATATCCATCTATTTCCTCCTCACTTTCTACAAAAGCTTTAAATGCAGTGAACGGTATTTTCTTTCCTGTGGCAGCGGGTGGGGAAGTAGGAGCTGCATGTGTAATGGGCTGTCTAGCTCTTACCAGTTCCAGTTCTTGTCCCCTCTTGGTTTGAATCTCCTCTCTTGCTTCCCGGAACAGCTGGTTTATTAGTTCCGTGGACGTTTCTGGATACAAGGATAATCTCCGCTGTACAATATCCGTAATTACATCTTCCTTGCTGACAGGTTCTAGAGGCTCCGCTCCTTCCATGGATCCATCCATTTGGTCCAGCTCCAGTAAATCCGTTATCAGCTCCCTCCGTGGCCTGTTACTGGCACTCCTACCACGACTCTCCAATAAATCTTTTAGTGTGGATCTTTTCAGCCTGGCGTACTGAGACTCCATTCAGAACTTGCTCCTTGGATAAAAGGACCATCCCACCGCTGCCAACCAATGTAACGGCTACCCAAGTAGGGAGAGGGTATACGCCGCTGACGACGTCCTTTTCCCTGGCAAGTTGCTATATAAGTAAGTCCAGTATAAGTTCATCCACGAGAGTCAAAGGGAGAGTCAGGTCCAGTTGTAAGAGGCACAGAATAAATCCCATCGCATTCCCTTCCATAAACGAGACAGGCTACGTTTGAAGGGTCAAGTAGACTAACTTTAATGGTACATTTCTTGGTTTATATATAGTTACAAACTTGTGAATAATCAAGGAACAATGGAACTCTCAGCCCCCTCCCTCCACAGGGGGGCCTCAAGTTAGACACCCTGTCACCAGGCTAAAGAAGCCACATTCCTTTCTCAAATACAATTCAATCACAGATAATCCCATCCGTAGCTAAACATTTCGGCACCGCAAAGCCTGACAGTTCTTCTGAACATCTCTTAAGGATAAACACAGGTCTTTCACACACACAATAGATCAATTAACCTTTGGGAATAGAGAGGTGAATTAGCATACTAAAGAGAGGTTTCAGGAGCCAGGCTGATTCAGTTCTAATCTACATCTATACAGACAGAGGATGTTCACACCTCATAATATACCACTGCATGATTATTATAGATGGACAGGCAAAATACATAGTTCCGTTACAATGACCCAGAGACTTTTGACTTTGGCACTAGGTGTGATGATTTTGCCCAGAATGGGTGGGGGGGGGGTCCAAGTTGTTGCTGGTTGATTCCTACGCTTGGCGTGAAACAGGAGAAATTCTGTTTTCGCTCCGTTGAGTTTAAGATAACTCTTGGTCATCCAGTCCTCTATCAAAGAGAGACATGTCTCTAGATTGAGGTGGTGATCCTTTTTATTGCAAATGCAGAAATACAGTTGCGTGTCATCTGCATATGAGTGATAGAGCAGTTTTTGACTGCTGATGATTTCAAAAAGAGGAGGAAGATAGATGTTGAACAACACAGGCGACAGAGGGGATCCTTGAGGGACTCTGCATGATACTGTGCGTTTTTCAGAAGTGAAAGGTCCTAACTTCACTATTTGCGACCGGTTTTCCAAGAAAGAGGAGAACCAAGATAAATCGCCTTCTGCGACTCTGGCTACTTCAGCTAGCCGAGTCAATAGAAGCTTGTGGTCTACTGTGTCGAAGGCTGCGCTTAGGTCCAACAGAACCAGAAGACAAGTGTAACGGAATGCACCGTGACAGACTGAGATATTCCTATGTCTAGGGTCACCTTATGTCCACTAGGGCCATAGGGTGACAAAGAATCATAATTCATGTGTTACAGAAGACATTAATAAGGGACATTAATAATAATTCATGTTTGCAGGATGTCTTCAAATATCAAAAGCTGTTAGCTATGCAATCTGGGCACACATGATTTTGAAAGGTGTTAATTCAGGTCTACAAGACCAGAGTGAGTCATACCTTTGTATAATATGCTATTGAAATATCTTAAGGTGTGGATTGCACCCACTCTCACAAGACTCTGCCATTGTGTGATAAAGCTGCCTAGATAAACTTATTCAACTAGATGTCTGTGTTATTATTAAAGGTTAATTGAACACTATTGAAGATGCGGTGCCGACCGGTCTACATGGTTAGCTTACCTGAATGCCTTTTAGAGGGTGATTGAAGCCCCCCATGGTGTGAAGGGGGGTGGAGATTGCATTGTCCTGTGATTAACTGCATTATGCTTGAGACTGTATAAGAAGCTGAGAAAATACTAATAAATTGTCATATCTTTGGAAGCAGGAACGGAGCTCTGTCTCGTCTTATTCTGGGAAGGGATATGGATCGTGTATGCAATATTGTCGGAGTGTGTCAGATAAGCTTGTCCTGGTTGGATGGAAGGTTGTAAGCGGTGGTGACCGTAACAACAAGATTCTCTTTTGCCTGCGGCCTCGAGAGCGTCGTCCTATATCTTGAGCAATGCGGTTTCTGTCCCGTGTCCGGGCCGGAATCCCGATTGATATGGATCAAGTAGGTTGTGGGTATCTAGATGCTGTTACAGCTGTTGAACCACTACTTTCTCCATGACCTTAGAAAGAGCGTTTAGGCCTGTTATGGGACGGCGGTGGAGTGGATCCTTGGGGTCCAGGGTGGGTTTCTTCAAGATAGGTTGAATTATACCCTCCTTCAACTGGGAGGGCACTATGCCCTCCCTGAAGGATTGGTTAATAAGCTGCGTGATAGGAGGTGCCAGGATGTCGGCGCATTCCTTCAGCAGTTTGGTGGGAATGATATCATTCGGCGCAGTGCTGTTACGCAGAGTACCGATGATATTTTTAGTGTCATGGATAGAGACGGGTTCCAGCGTGAACTTACCTGGTTGTGGTGAAATACTGCCGGTGTTGTATAAATAATTACTGGGGGGGGGCTACGGGGGGAATTGTTTTGCTGAATGCTTTGCCTTATTCCCTCAATTTTATTAATGAAGTAATTCATTGCGAAATTCTTGTGTGTCCGAATTGGGGGCTTCAAGACATCTTGCATTCATGGTCTGAGTGACCAGCTTGAAGAGTTCGCGGGGGCAGTTGAGGGCGTTGTTGATGGCCTCAGAAAAGTAGTTTTTCTTGGTATCGAAGATTTCCTTGTGGTATTTTTTGGTTATTGCCTTGTAGATGGAGAGGTTCTCATCTGAAGAGCTTCTTTTCCAGACGGCTTCCGCCCTTCTGCGCTCTTGCTTCAGTAACGCCAGCTGGTTGTTGGCGTTTCGGTGCTATTAAGTCGGCTGACTGTAATAGGGCTGTGTTTATGGCGTCCAGTGTTTCTTCAGCAGTTTGATGTGGCTGAATTGTTTTTATTTTTTTCCTTACGTGGCTTTGAAGAATTCCGACTGGAGCTTCTTCTGACATCTAGTCCAGTGTGTTATCACTGGATTTGATGTTTTTGTTAAGGGGGGGAATTCGGGAATAATGAATTTAATTGCATGGTGATCTGTCCATGGCAATGGTTCATTTCCGAAGATTTTTATTTCCAGATCGTGTCTGAAAATAAGATCGAGCGTGTAACCTGAAGTATGTGTGGGCCCACATACTAATTGCTGAAGGCCTAATCCTTCCAGGTGGTCAATGCAGGTGTCAGCCACGGGGTCTTGCGGGGAGTTGGCCCAGAGGTTGAAATCCCCGAGCAGCAAAAGGTGTTTGCTGTTAAGGGCATAGGTGGAGATAAAGTCCGTCAATGAAGGGAGAAGCTGCAATTTTGGGCCAGGTGGCCTATAGCAGAGTAGAATCCGGACGGTCTCCTGGGAGTTTGCTTGCAGTTGCAAAGTGAGGGTTTCCATGAATGGAAGAGGATTTTGAAGGACTGGTTTTTGTGATCGCAAGATGCGTCTTATGGATCACCGCCAGTCTTCCTCCTCTTTGCCCTATTTTGTTTTCCGTTATAATACGGTAGTTTTCTGGCACCAATTCTCCTAGAATGGTGTTACAGTCGGCTGTAAGCCAGCTCTCTGTAATAAAGAGGCAGTCTAAATCGTATTGTAGGATGAAATCATGGATTTCTAATCGGTGTTTTACTGCCGATCTTGTGTTGATCAAAGCACATGATGTGCTTAGGTTGGGGCAAACGGCTGAAACCTTTGACAATTAATCGTCGATCGATCCTCAAAAGTCGCTCAGTTTGAAGGGCTTTTTTGGTGATGGCTGGTAGTATTGCGGCAAATCACCTCAGACCCCAAATGGTCTCTGCCGAGTATTGCAGATTAACCATGGTCGCCAAACACCGGCGGGGGGGGAGGGAAGGATTGTCAAGGATTAACTGAATCCTCTATCCTGGTTGGGCCTGGGTGTAGTAAGATGGCCGCCGATCGGCAGCAGGATCCAGGCTGGTAAACTCCCAGATTGGGTGGATCGGTGCTACTGTTGGGGCCAGGATCGATAGACAGGGGTGAGAGGTACTTTCCAGGGGTATGGGGGGTTTCTGGTCCATACCACCTCTCTCTCTCTCTCTCTCTCTACATCATCTCTCTCTCTCTGCCACCTCTCTCTCTCTCTCTCTCTCTGCCACCTTTCTCTCTCTCTCTGCCAACTTTTTCTCTCTCTCTCTCTTTACCACCCCTCTCTCTCTCTCTCTCTCTCTCTCTCTCTCTACCATCTCTCTCTCTCTCTCTACCATCTCTCTCTCTCTCCCCCTCTCCCTCCCTCCCACCCCTTCTCTCTCTCACCCTCACCAAGCCATTCTCTCCTCCCAAGTGGACACTGACTAACAGGTGACAGCTCTCTGGGGACTCTGATGTATGGGGGGGGCTCTCTGGAGACCCTGATGTATGGGGGGCTCTCTGGGGACTCTGTATGGAGGGATTTGCTCTCTGGGCACTCTGATGTATCGGGGCTGGGCTCTCTGTGATATCTGATGTATGGGAGGGCTCTCTGTGAACCCTGATGTATGGGGGGGGGGGCTCTCTGGTGACCCTGATGTATGGGGGGCTCTCTGGGGACCCTGATGTAAGGGGAGACTCTCTGGAGACCCTGATGTAAGGGGAGACTCTCTGGGGACCCTGATGTAAGGGGGGCTCTCTATGGACCCTGATGTAAGTGGGGGAGGCTCTTTGGGCACCCTTATGTAAGAAATTGTCTCTCTGGGGACCCTGATGCAAGGAGGATCTGCACTCAGTTATGTGACAATATATACATACACACACATATATTGTATACATGTGTATACACGCCCAAGCATATGACTTTCTTTACTTGCTTGCTACACTGCTATGGGCTCTAGCCCGAGATATTTTGTAGACCTAGCAATGACCATGGGGGGGGCCCTTCATGGTTTCTTGCACCGGGGCCCTGAAGATTCTAGTTACGCCTCTGCGATGGATTGTAGCTGGCTTTAGAGGAGTATAGGTCCTTATAAAATAGTTGAAAATCCTTTAAAATGTCAACCCCATGGGTGTGCGTCTCCCCCGTTTTAGCCTTTATTGCCAAGATATTGGATGATTCCCGCTGCTCCCTAGCTATAAGGGCGAGAAGTCGGCCCGTGTTTTCCCCCTCCTTAAAAAAACATTGCTGTTAGAAGTATATACTTTTCTCCGCTGAAACAGAACAGAGTTACACAAAGTAGTGGATATGATATTACCGCGCTACCAAAGAGGAGGGAAGGGGAGAGGGGTTAGGAGGGGGAGGGAAAAGAAAAGGGGGAGGGGAAGAGAAAGATTGAAAGGGAATGCTCCTGCAACACTGAAGGTGTATCAAACCCAAATTTGTTAAAATAAATAAATAGTGCTGCACTGTGGGATAGGGTAGATGAATGAAAGAAAAGACAGTTGCTATAACTGATATGTGAATGTAGCGCTACCCCCGAAGGAGCTGCTGGTTGTTGTTTGGGTTCTACTTCTCTTTGTCTGTCTCACCCCTATTAACTAGCTCGAACCCTCCCTTGACACATCAGAAATCTGGTAGGTGTATAGTAGCCCCTGTTTGTTTGGGGGTACAGTAATAGAGCATACCACACTCAGCAGCAATATAACACAGTATTACCTGGATCTTGGATGATCCCTCTTCCAGACAGGGAAAATACACTTCACACAGTATTATATATAAAAATCATCAGAGTGAGTTTACTTCATAAACATCCAAAAAGAACACACATAAGTTTAAATCAGCACATGAATAGTTGCTATGCAACAATGCAAAAATGATTTTGCAGGGGCCCTTGCGGAAATCAACAAAGGGGACACTAATGAATAAACAGGTCTATACTAACGAATGGTACCATTCATTCAAACTAAAGTAAAAAAATGTGTGCTCATGAGCCCCCTCTAGTGGGCGGTCCTGCAAGCAGCTAAAGTTCACGTTGCGGCCGGATGGTGCACATTAAAGTTTGTAATCCACAAGGAACAGGTAACAAAGGGAACCTAATCCTGTAAGGGGTGATAAACTTTAGCGTTGGTAAACTGATCGCCGGCTAGAGTCAGTCACATCTGCATAAATGCTGTAAGCGATGAAAGGCCTCTAGGTTTAAACTGAAGCCCACCAGGGGCAGGCGGCCTGTGAGATGGCACTGAAACGTCTGTCTAGAAGTAGGATTAACAGTTGAGCATGTGCTCTCTCATCCGACAGGCCGAGCCGCCAGGATCTCTACCAAAGGGTGTGTTTGTAAGTCGCTGTATCACAGCACAAGGGTCCCGGATGATGGTGTTCCACTGTCTCGATCGTCAGCTGGGCTGCCTCTTCGATCCCCGGGTACACCGTCTGGATGCTGGAGTCTTGCTTCCCACTGGATGGCTGGTCTCTCGGTGAATCTAGACTCAGGCTTCTCGGCCTAGTAACACGGCTGTGTCTGTCAGCAGCTCCGCAGAGGAGAGAGGGCTGGTCCCGAGAGCGCCAAAAGGCGCCACTCCCTCTCCTTAAGTAACCTTCTCCCCCCAATCCGTGTGAAGGCATCACATGATCCCATCAGGCAAAGCATTGCGGGAAATGTAGTCCGATTCTCCTATGAGTCAATAGAGTCCATATCTACTGCTACTTGTAGTCCCGCAATGCATAACTTCACAATAGTATCTAACATATTTACAAGCGTGTATAAAGTCCTAGCGGGATGATCTGTCATTGAACTCAGACAGGAGGACCCCGCTACACATTCCCCCCACCTGAAATCTTTGGTTCCCAAAGAGGGTAAAAGTATGTATGCTGGTGCATGCTTTTAAAATACAAGCAGAGAAAAAGGGTAGTTAGAACAAACAAGGTAGCAAATTCTGAGCATCATTTCTCACATTGCTCAAAGCCAAACAACTCATAGACTGACACAAAGCGGATAAGGGAACCTCCCACCAATCATTGGGTGTGGGCAGGCTGTCCTGTCCACCGTGTGTTAATACTGAAGCACTAGTTTCAGATGTGTCAGGGGATGAGCAGGGGCTATCCTCCACTAAATTTGCAGCGGGAGGATCACATAAAACATTTGACCTCTTTGAGGTGAGAACGGCCTCTCCAGAACATTCACCCAATTGGTTATAGGTCAATCGTTTTGAAGGGTGAATAACTCTCCTCTCTTTTGGCTCCTCAGGCAGTGAAGAAGTAGGGGGAACAGGGTCGGGTTCGTCATCCTGGAAGGCAGCATCATCTTTTGCTTCTGACACTCTAGATTCCACATCCCCTGAGTCAATTAAGTCTATATTTGGTGGGCTTGAGGTCTCCACGAAATCCTCTGCAGAATACAAATCAATGTCCTTGGCCAGTTCTCCAGTAAGTGCATTCTGAGGTATGAATTCAGAGGCCTCTGGCCTAAGTATCCCACTATTCGTCGCTTCAGATGAGGGCAGGAACAAAGTACTGGGCTCTGGTTGCTGAGAAGACCATAACCACTCTGACCCCATCCATTCATCTGTGGACTCTTCAGAGTCTGGGGGCATAGCTTGGGACCTAGTAAAGGGCCCAGAAGGCCTAAATGTAGATGGGAGATCCGAGAATTTAGGGGTTGTAGGTATTCGGACAGCCTCAGTAAGAGGCAGTAAATGATTTCTATGCCATGTCTTCAGAGGGCCCACGCTTCCTTCAGGTCTAATTTGGTATACGGGGAGGTCAAGTAGTTTTTTACATATAATATATGGCTGGGACTTCCATCGGTCAGCCAGCTTGTGTTTCCCCGGGATACCCAAGTTCCATAGCAAAACCCTGTCCCCTGGTTGTAGATGCTGAATCCAGACTCTTAAATCAAAGTTCCTTTTGTTCCTCTGCTCCCATTTCTTGGAACTATCATGGGCCTGTTCATAGGCCGTCTTGAGGCTCCTTCTCAAGCGGTCCACATAGCCTTTGTGAGAGGCTTCAGAGGTGTGATCCAAGGATATTCCGAAAGCCAAGTCAACTGGCAAACAAGCCTCTCTTCCAAACATTAAGCGATAGGGCGAATACCATGTGGTGTCGTTTTTTAGTGCAATTGTATGCATGCACAATGGCAGCCACGTGCTTGCTCCAATGCTGTTTTATTTTCTGAACTCAAAGTCCCCAGCATATTTAAAAGAGTCCTGTTGAATCGTTCAGGCTGGGCGTCCCCTTGGGGATAGTAGGGAGAGGTTCTGGTCTTATCTATGTTCAGCAGACCCAACAGTTTGTGTATCAGTTTACTCTCAAAGTCCCTCCCTTGGTCAGAGTGGATGCGTTGCGGCAACCCATAATGCAAATAAAGAAAATATTGCGCTAACCAAGGTGAAAATAAAAATAATTTTTTTTTTTTTTCCACGGGGTTCCCTGTTGCCCCCCCCGAGTACTAGAAAAGTGGAGTTGGTAGTATAAAACATGACTAACATAACATTTACTTCGTATAATGTTAAGGGACTAAATATCCCGGAAAAACGAATTAGATTATTATCGGAACTTAATAGACGCAAATCACAGATTATCCTTTTACAGGAAACACACTTTAAAGGGGATAAAATCCCGGTTCTTAAGAACCACAGATTTCCTACAGTATACCACAGTACATCACAGCGTTCTAGAACGTGTGGAGTGTCTGTGTTAATATCTAAGCAAATGGTCTGGGAGGAAACAGCGGTGATTAGAGACGATGTAGGACGTCTTTTAATAGTCAAAGGATTTTTGAACCAACAAAAAATCACAGTGGTGAACATATATTTACCGAATATTGACCAGATAAATTTTTTGGAAATATGTTTACAAAAGGTCCACCAACACAGAGAAGGTATTTTAATAATAGGGGGGGATCTGAACATGGCCCTAGACCCTATAAAAGACACTTCTAAAGGTACCTCTCATCTATCATATATCAAATTAAGAAAAGCTAAAAAACTTCTACAAGAACTGCAGCTGATTGATAGCTGGAGGATGACTCATCCACAGGAAAGGGATTATACGTTTTATACAGCCAGACACAAGACATACACTAGGATTGATTATATCTTCCTCCCTCAGAACTCGGTCTCAGCAATAGTAGATGTTTCTATCGGAACCTTTACGCTCTCAGACCATGCTCCAATTGATTGTACAATAAAATGGGAAGAGGTAAATAAGAAAGAGTGGCACTGGAGGATTAATGAGACTTTATTAAAAGACAATGACTATAAAAAGAAGCTAAATGAAGAGCTAGAATTTTTTTTTAGAACGAATGATGTAGGCGAAACAACCCCTTTTTGTTTATGGGAAACGCATAAGTGCGTAATGAGAGGTAACTTTATCGCAATGGGAACACATAGAAAAAAAAAATTAAATGAACAGATAGATCAGATGTTTAAGCACATTGGAGAGCTAGAAACTGTACATAAAAAAACCCAAGCACAATCAGTAGAAAAAGAACTAGAGGAAATAAGAGAAAAACTGAACCTGCTGTTGATCGACAAAGCCAAAGCCAAATTATTAAGGGGAAGGCGAACATTATATGAGTATGGTAATAAACCAGGTAGAATGCTAGCAAATGCCCTAAAAGAAACCCAAGCAGTGAAATACATTACGCAAATAAAGACAGTTAAAGATAAAATAGTAAACACCCCGCAAGAGATTGTAGAAGGTTTTAAGGAATATTACGAGAAATTATACCAGATAGATGAGAAGATCCCGGTGGAGAAGGAACAAGAGAAACTAGAAAGAGCTAAAGAATATATTAAAGAAACTCAGATGCCAAAAATACCAGAAGAAATAGCGAGAAAATTAGATGAACCCATAACAACAGGGGAGTTTATGGAAGCAATACAAACATTAAAACTGGGTAAGGCCCCAGGACCAGATGGGTTTACTCTATCATACTACAGGTTGTTCTCCGAGAAATTGTCCCAAAGATTTATAGCAGCATATAACTCACTACGAGAAGGTAAGAAAATACCAAGTGAATCACTGCTAGCACATATAATAGTTATCTTAAAAGATGGTAAGGACCCATCACAATGTGCCAGCTATCGTCCTATATCATTATTGAATGTAGACCTAAAAATATTTACCAAAATCTTGGCCTTAAGGCTTGTAGAATACATTTCAGATCTTATACATCCAGATCAAGTGGGATTTACACCAGGAAGAGAGGGAAGAGAAAATACGCAGCGGGTGATAAATGCGATATATCTGTCCCAAAAACAAAGGAAGCCAATGATATTAGTCTCTAGTGACGCAGAAAAGGCCTTTGATCGAGTAAAGTGGACGTTTTTAAAAGCTATGTTACAACATATAGGGCTGGGAGAGGGAATGCTGAGCTGGTTTTCAAATCTATACTCACAACCGAGTGCGAAAGTTAGTATAGCGGGTAAGATATCTAAACCATTTTCTATTCGGAATGGGACAAGGCAAGGCTGCCCATTGTCACCTATTATTTTCATTTTAACAATTGAACCATTCTTATTAAAGATACGGGCAAATCAAAACATTAGGGGACTAAAAATAGAAAAAGATGAACATAAAGTAGCAGCATATGCGGACGACCTAATATTTTTTATAACCTCCCCAGTCATCTCTTTACCAGTATTACTGGCAGAAATGAGAGAATACGGAAAACTTTCAAATTTCAAAGTCAACTACGGGAAATCAGAGGCAATAGGGATAGAAACAAATACGGTATTACTTGAACAGATAAAAACACAATTTAATTTTAGATGGACAGACTCCTATATAAGTTACTTGGGAACAAAAATAACAAGGAACTTAAACAAATTATATGAAGTTAATTATGTAGCACTGGCCAGGCGAATAAAACTAGACCTAGTGAGATGGGATAAGAAAATATTCACCTGGTTTGGGCGAACGAACATACTGAAAATGAATGTGCTACCAAAAGTCTTATACTTAATTCAGGCCCTGCCAATCAAGATTCCACAAAGCTTCCTAAGGGAACTGAGATCAAGTTTCCTGAAATTTATCTGGGCAGGAAAACCTGCAAGGATACGTAGAACCATCCTATCACTTCCGAGGGGGGAAGGAGGAATCGGATTCCCAGACCTGGTAAAATACCAAGAAGCAGCCCACTTAGTTAGAGTAACAGAATGGTGCGGGCAAAATAGGAAACCATGGATAAAAATAGAAAAAACAACAGTGGAAATACCACTGGATGGTCTAAGCTGGATCCCTGAAGTAGAATTAACAACAGATGTAAAGAGACATCCAATGGTAGGAGCAACTATCCAAATAATTAAAAAGCTTTTTGAAAAAACAAACATATCAAAATATCCCAGCCCAATGACTCCGATCCTGGGTACTAAGACATTTCAACCAGGTGTGGCAGATTTAAGATTCAAAGCCCTGCGATATAGAGGTATGAGTAGAATTATTCATTTTTCAAAAAATAACCGAATAATGACAAGGGAAGAGCTTGAAAAAGAAGTTACACCAGACTTGGACTCTCTAAGATTGTTGCAACTAGAAGCATTTCTACGGATATTAGCAAAGACCTATACAGCAGTTAGAGACCTTTCTAAATTCGAACAGATATGTCTAGAAGGGAAGCCTAAGAGACATATGCTATCTCACTTCTATGCAACACTTATTAACTTAGAGATACCACAAGAACTCCCGTTCATGCAAGCATGGGAGAATGAGCTGGGATTAACATTCTCCCAAGAGCAAAAAAACAGGATCCTTCGGTTTACTCATAAAGCCTCGGTGGCAAGCAAATATGAGGAGGGGAGCTATAAAATCTTAACAAGGTGGTACAGAACACCAACAGTATTACATCGTATATACCCGCAGACCTCAGATAGGTGTTGGAGATGCCATATAGCAGAAGGGACACTACTGCATATTTTTTGGGAATGTGCAAAAATAAAAGAATTTTGGGAAACGGTGCTAGAAACGATCCAAAAAATTACAGGGGTTAACCTAGAAGATAGACCAGCAGCGGTGCTATTACTGGATATCCCAATGTCAGTAGAAAAATACAAAAACTCACTGTTAAGACATCTCATTATAGCTGAGAGAGCATGTATCCCGATTCTGTGGAAGCAAGAGATCTCCCCATCTAAAGCTCAATGGATTGCGAGAGTGGCGGAGATTCAAATAATGGAGAATCTTACATTGACATTGAAAGATGAAGATGAGAGATACCGGAAGATATGGGATCCATATCTAAGGTATAGGGAGGAGTAGTGGGGTTAGATGAGTAACGGGGGTAGAGATGGCCGAGGGGGGGCTGAACAAGGAAGCCCCCTTTTGTAATTTTTTTTTTTTTTTTCTCTGGGGAGGGGGTGAAATAGGGGGGGACTAGTCCGGTAAGAAATAAGAGGGTACACTAATCCATAGAAGTTAGAGAGAGGGAGAGAGGAGCTGAAGGGAAGGGGGCTCATTTGCTTCCTCCTTTTTCAGCTAATTATCAATTATTTATTTATTTACTTTCTCTCTCGATATCTCTCTATCATGGTTATAATCGATTCAAATGAACGTTAAGAAATATGTTAATGTGTAACTTGAAACTTTGGAAAGGAAAAAAAACTGAAAAATAAAGAATTATAAAAAAAAAAAAAAAAAAAAAAAAAATAAATAAAACTAAAGCAGCTACACTACAATTTGACAAAAATGGAATGAAATGTGGAAATAAATGTAGCGCTGTGAAACACAAACAAAGATAATATCAAAAATAAGCAATAAATAAATGATGAAGTCCAAACAGACCACGTCAGTGGAAGTAAAGTCCTTGTGAGGAAAGTGTTGGAGTGCATCAATAAAAACAAAACATGAATAGAAGTCCATCCACAAATGGGGAATCAGTAGATGTAGAATGACTTCATAGATCCTCGGACAGGATAACCCTTAAATCAGAACGAAAATGGTATGCTCTTACCGGAAAAGTAGGACCTGTCTGTCATGAACAGCAGATCAGTAAGGCCTAAGGACTCCTGTGGCACAGTCAGCTGGGCTCACTCAGACGTAGTGGAAAGGATTCCAATCTTCGGTAGAAAGCCGGACAAATGCACGGTGTCTTTGTAGCGTTCTTGAAGGGAGTGGAATGGCAATAGTACAACCCTCAGATGGATGGGTTGAAAACAACTGGATGGCTCCAAGCACCATGTGGAGAAGGGGAGAAGAAACAAACAATGCAACCCAAATGGTGGAGATAAATAAGATAACGGTTTTATTTTAATAAAACCAATGGTAAAAAGTGATCACAAATATAAAAAAGGCAATACGGGAAAGGGTAAAAACCAAGCCCTACGCGTTTCGTCCTAGAGGGACTTCAACTGGGGCATCCATAATGACCAAAAATATCTCCACTAAGACTACTGTTGAGGCTTTCTGATCCTGGTCGGGTATGCTTGGGCATATCTAGTGAAGTGGTCGGTTACTACCAGAACATTTCCTATTCCACTCAGGTCAGGTTCCACACAGAGAAAGTCTATGCACACTAACTCCAATGGACCCTGACTTTGAAGGTGGCCCATTGGGGCAGCTTGGCGGGGTAAAGTTTTCCTTTGGATACATCGGTGCAAGAATGGCAATATCCCTCAACTTCAGTCCTCATGCCAGGCCAGTAGAACCTGTCTCTGACCAACTGGAAAGTCCTCTCAGGGCCCGGGTGACCATGCTGGTCATGAAGCGCAGTTAGTACAGTCTCTCTGTGTTTACCGGGCAGGAACAATTGCCACCTCTCTTCGGGACCATCAGAGGGGCCCCTTCGTTAGACCACCCCTTGATGGAGCTGCAGCCTGTGCCACTTTTTGTGTATTATCTGTGCTTCCTTCGAAGGATTGTCAAGAAGTATTTTTGGATTATGATACACTAGGGCCTCCAAAATCAACCTACCAACCGGATCCCCTTCTTGATCTCGTCTTAGTTCCTTCTTTAATAACTGGGGTAAGTCCCCACTCTTTATTTGGGTTACATTACAATAGAGCTTGGTCACTCCCGCTGTAAGAGTTCCTAGCTCCTCGGCTCGAGATCCTCCCTTTGCCTGTAGCTCAGTTCCTTGGCATAGGGCCCGCACTCCTTCAGAAGAAACTCGAGTCCACTCTGCCTCCGAGGCAACTGACCCATGGGATCTCCTGGAGAGGGCAGCAGCATCCTTGTTCCCCGCTCCTGGGCGGTAAACTGAAATGAAAACCTGAGAGGGCCACTAGCCATCAGTGTCCTGTTGCATCCAGTTTTGCAGTGGTGAACAGGTAAGTGAGTGGATTGTTGTCGGTCCTCACCTCAAATTCGGCCCCATATAGATAATCTCTCAGTTTGTCTACGACAGCCCACTTCAATGCTAGGAATTTAAGCTTATGAGTGGGGTAATTCTTTTCAGACAGGATTTTGCTCCTACTCACATACGCCACTGGGTGCAGACAACCGTCGTGTTCTTGATACAGCACTCCTCCAAGCCCTTCCCTACTGGCATCCACATGTAGTGCATAAGGTTTTGAGGTATCCGCGTAGGCCAGAACAGGGGCAGTGGTCAAACTCTTCTTGAGTTGGACAAACGCCTCCTCACATTTGGGGGTCCATTGGTCACTTATGGACTCTTTGGGTTTCCTGGGGCCCATGTGGAGCTTCACTGATTTTGAAAACTCAGAAGCGTCATCTTCTGTTTTCAGTAACTCATTCAGGGGCTTGGCAATTTTTGAGAACCCCTCCACAAATCTCCTATAGTATGAGCAGAATCCCAGGAATGACCGAAACTCCATCACATTGGTGGGCCTAGGCCAGGAGGTAACTGCCTCCAATTTCCTGGGTCTGTTGATATCCCTTCTGCGAAGACGATATGACCTAAATAGTGGACAGACGACTGCTAAAACTGGCACTTTTCTCTGGACAACTTCAGGCCTTCATCATGCAGCCGCTTCAGTACCTTTTTTAATCTCTGCTCATGTTCTTCCAGGGTCTTTCCAAACACGATGACATCTTCCAGGTATACCAGTACTTCTATCAGGTTCATATCACCCACAGTTTTTTCCATAAATCTCTGGAAGGTGGCAAGAGCACCCGATAGTCCTTGAGGCATGCGATTAAATGCAAAGAAACCCACTGGGCTAATGAAAGCCGTCTTTTCTCTATCTTCTGGATGCATAGGGATTTGATAATAACCACTCTTCAGGTCCATAACACTTAGCTCCCGACAAACTCTGCAACACATCTTCGATCCGAGGAGTAGACATGTGCATTTCGTTTCGTTACGAATTCGAGTTCGGACACATTTTTCATTATTCGGAAATTCGGATGCATCCGAATTACAAAATTAAAGAATTTAAACAAATTTGAAAAAATGCAAACGAAATTCGAATTCGAATCAAATACGAAAAAAATTCTAATCGAATTCGAAAAAAAATTCTATTCGAATCGAATTAGAAAAAAATTTGAATCGAAAACAAATTCGAATGAAGATTGAAAGCAAGTTTGAATCAAAATCTAAAAAATATAAATCGATTTCTGAAAAAGAATACAATAAAATAGAATATAAAATAATAAAACAATAGAATGAAAATCAAAGAATAGTAAAGAACAGAATAGAATTTAATAGAATGTAATCAAATACAAATACATACAATCAAATCCGGTTGAAATAATTTCAAATTCGTTTGAAATAATTTCCAATCCGGTGGAAATAATTTCCAATCCGTTGGAAATAATTTCCAATCCAGTTGAAATAATTTCAAATTCGGTTGAAATAATTTCAAATTCGGTTGAAATAATTTCAAATTCGGTTGAAATAATTTCAAATTCGGTTGAAATAATTTCAAATTCGGTTGAAATAATTTCCAATCCGGTGGAAATAATTTCCAATCCGGTAGAAATAATTTCAAATTTGGTTGAAATAATTTCCAAAGCGGTTGAAATAATTTCCAATCTGGTTGAAATAATTTCAAATCTGGTGGAAATAATTTCCAATCCGGTAGAAATAATTTCAAATTCAGTTGAAATAACTTCCAATTCGGTTGAAATAATTTCCAATCCGGGTGAAATCATTTCAAATTCGGTTGAAATAATTTCAAATTGGGTTGAAATAATTTCAAATTGGGTTGAAATAATTCCCAATCCGGTTGAAATAATTTCCAATTCGGTTGAAATAATTTCCAATCTGGTTGAAATAATTTCAAATTCGGTTGAAATAATTTCCAATTCGGTTGAAATAATTTCCAATCCGGTAGAAATAATTTTAAATCCGTTTGAAATAATTTCAAATCAGTTTGAAATAATTTCCAATCCGGTTGAAATAATTTCAAATTCGGTTGAAATAATTTCCAATTCGGTTGAAATAATTTCAAATTCGGTTGAAATAATTTCAAATCCGGTTGAAATAATTTCAAATCCGGTTGAAATAATTTCAAATCCGGTTGAAATAATTTCAAATCCGTTTGAAATAATTTCAAATCCGTTTGAAATAATTTCCAATCCGGTTGAAATAATTTCAAATTCGGTTGAAATAATTTTCAATTCGGTTGAAATAATTTCCAATCCGGTAGAAATCATTTCAAATTCGGTTGAAATAATTTCCAATTCGGTTGAAATAATTTCTAATTCGCTTGAAATAATTTCCAGTCCGGTTGAAATAATTTCGATTCCGGTTGAAATAATTTCCAATCCGGTGGAAATAATTTCCAATCCGGTTGAAATAATTTCAAATCCGTTTGAAATAATTTCCAATCCCGTTGAAATAATTTCAAATCCGTTTGAAATAATTTCAAATCCGTTTGAAATAATTTCAAATCCGTTTGAAATAATTTCAAATCCGTTTGAAATAATTTCGATTCCGGTTGAAATAATTTCCAATCCGGTGGAAATAATTTCCAATCCGGTTGAAATAATTTCAAATTCGTTTGAAATAATTTCAAATCCGGTTGAAATAATTTCAAATCCGGTTGAAATAATTTCAAATCCGGTTGAAATAATTTCAAATCCGTTTGAAATAATTTCCAATCCGGTTGAAATAATTTCAAATTCGGTTGAAATAATTTTCAATTCGGTTGAAATAATTTCCAATCCGGTAGAAATCATTTCAAATTCGGTTGAAATAATTTCCAATGCGGTTGAAATAATTTCTAATTCGCTTGAAATAATTTCCAGTCCGGTTGAAATAATTTCGATTCCGGTTGAAATAATTTCCAATCCGGTGGAAATAATTTCCAATCCGGTTGAAATAATTTCAAATCCGGTTGAAATAATTTCCAATCCCGTTGAAATAATTTCAAATCCGTTTGAAATAATTTCAAATCCGTTTGAAATAATTTCAAATCCGTTTGAAATAATTTCAAATCCGTTTGAAATAATTTCAAATCCGATTGAAATAATTTCCAATCCGGTTGAAATATCATCAAATTTGGTTGAAACATTAACGATAGCGGATAAAATATTATTGAATTCTGTTGAAATATTTTCGAATCCGATCAAAATATGATCGAATTCGGTAGAAATATTATCGAATTCGTTAGAAATGTTTTCGAATTCAACCATTTTTTTCGAATTCGATTGAAAACGTTCGAATTCGACCGGGTTTTCGAATTTCTATAGAAAACGATCGAATTCCGAAAACGAATTTAACAAATTTAACAAATTTAACTTAACAAAATTAATTAAATAACGAATTACATTTTTTTTTCTTTTGCACATGTCTACCGAGGAGTGGTGTATTGATCAGGAATAGTCCGCTTGTTGAGGGTTCTGTAGTCGATGCACAGCCTGCCTCAGGGAACCATTTTTCTTTCTCACCACTACTATGGGCGAAGCATAAGGGCTCCTGGATTCTCGGATAGTTCAATTCTGCGAGCTGCTCCCTGAGGTCTTGGAAGTCTGTCAAAGGAACTCTTCGGACCCGTTCCCTGAAGGGTTTGTCTTCCTTCAGGGTGTCGAAGGTTTCAGCTAGGGATGAGCCGAACACCCCCGTGTTCAGTTCGCACCAGAACGTTCGAACAGGCCACCCGTTTGCGCGAACATTTAGAACCCCATTGAAGTCTATGGGACTCGAACGTTCGAATTCAAAAGTGCTAATTTTAAAGCCCAATATTCAAGTTATTGTTGGAAAACGTCTTTGAGAGTCTTGCCCCAGGGAACATGTATCAATGGAAAAAAAAGTTTTAAAAAAGGTAGTTTTTTCTGGATCAGCGATTTTAATGATGCTTAAAGTTAAAAAGAAAAAGAAAAATTCCTTTAACCACTTACCTACTGTGCACCTAGACCCCCTTCCTGCCCAGACAAAATATAAGCTTCCCGCACTGCGTCGCTTTAACTGACAATTGCGCGGTCGTGCGACGTGGCTCCCAAACAAAATTGGCGTCCTTTTTTCCCCACAAATAGAGCTTTCTTTTGGTGGTATTTGATCACCTCTGCGGTTTTTATTTTTTGCGCTATAAACAAAAATAGAGCGTCAATTTTTAAAAAAATGCAATATTTTTTCCTTTTTGCTATAATAAATAACCCCAAAAAATATATAAAACATTTTTTTTTTCCCTCAGTTTAGGCCGATACGTATTCTTCTACATATTTTTGGTAAAAAAAAAATGCAATAAGCGTTTATCGATTGGTTTGCGCAAAATTTATAGCGTTTACAAAATAGGGGATAGTTTATGGCATTTTTTTTTTTTTTTTTTTTTACTATTAATGGCGGCGATCTGCGATTTTTTTATTGGGACTGCGACGTTATGGCGGACATTTCGGACACTTTTCTGACATTTTTGGGACCATTTACATTTATACAGTGAAAAATGCTATAAATATGCATTGATTACTGTATAAATGTGACTGGCAGTGAAGGGGTTAACCACTAGGGGGCGGGGAAGGGGTTAAATGTGTGTCCTATGAGTGTTCTAACTGTAGGGGGAGGGGGGGGTGACTGGGGGAGGTGACCGATTGTGTCCCTATGTACAAGGAACACAATCTGTCACCTCTCTCCCTGACAGGGACGTGCAGCTCCGTGTTTACATACAGAGCTGCACGTCCCAGCTCACTTACAGAGCAATCGCGTGTGCCCGGCGGCGATCGTTGCCGCCGGGCACTCGCACGGGATCCCCGCGGAGCGGCGGGTGCGCGCGCGCGCCGCCGGCGACGCGCGCGCGCCCCCGCCCGCGGCTTTAAAGGGACATCACGTCATATGACGTGATGTCAGAACAATGGAGTCGTCTGCCCGCCGTCAATTGACGGCGGGCAGATGACAAGTGGTTAAATATAGTACCTGCTGGGTGTCTATAGTAGTGACACGTGTTTAGAAATGTCCCTGCACAACATGAGATTACTCTCAGAAAAAAATAATTTAATACTGCTTGTCCCTGCAATATGGATACAAATCATTGAAAAAAAAAGCATGAGTTTCCCCACCACCACTCCCCCCAGGTCATTACAAGACCCAGTGCCAATCCTGACCTCCCTGGGGCCCTAAGCAAAATGACATGGCAACTGAGAAGCGGGGAGCGCTGACGACAGTGACATGTCACATTAAAGAAAGTTGAGAAGCGGGGGAGGGGGTGTTCTGCTGTCGTAAATGACTCAGCCAGCGAGTTTAGAAGCGGGGTGAGGGGGCGAAAATGACTTCTTACCAAGCGGGGCCTCTAGTAATTTGGGGGCCCTTTGCAGCTTTGCGGGGCCCTAAGCAGCTTGCATAGTGAGCCTATAGCGAGGATCGGCCCTGACAAGGCCCTTTATACTTTGAACAGCAGTATACAGGCGGTGCAAACAAGACAAGGACTGTAGGTTTGTGAAGTAGAATTTGAAACATGTCATACTGTAATTGGAGCGCAACAAAGAGCCATATGCAAAGTATTGCATCAAAAATTGTTATTAGACGTCCCTGTTAAACAGGGGCAGAAAAATTTGGCCTTAGGCACAACAAAACACTGCAACCCCTCAAAGATACTGTAATGGGAGCGCAACAAAGAGCCACATGCAAAGTATTGCATCAAAAATTGTTATTAGACGTCCCTGTTAAACAGGGGCAGACAAATTTGGCCTTAGGCACAACAAAACACTGCAACCCCTCAAAGATACTGTAATGGGAGCGCAACAAAGAGCCACATGCAAAGTATTGCATCAAAAATTGTTATTAGATGTCCCTGTTAAACAGGGGCAGAAAAATTTGGCCTTAGGCACAACAAAACACTGCAACCCCTCACAGATACTGTAATTGGAGCGCAACAAAGAGCCACATGCAAAGTATTGCATCAATTTTTTTTATTAAACGCCCCTGTTAAACAGGGGCAGAAAAATTGGGCCTTAGGCACAACACAACACTGCAACCCCTCACAGATACTGTAATTGGAGCGCAACAAAGAGCCACGTGCAAAGTATTGCATCAAAAAAATTTATTAGACGCCCCTGTTAAACAGGGGCAGAAAAATTGGGCCTTAGGCACTGGTGGCGGAGCCTAGAAACAAATTTTCTTACTAGCTATCAGCAAGATCAGTGAGGAGGAAAAGGATATTCCATCAGCAGCATAACAGGACAGTCACTCAGCATAGGCAGTCTCAAAGAGATCTGACATTTCAAAAAAATTATTCAGTTACATTAGCATCAGGTGCTTGGTAGCTGGTGTTAATCCAAGCCTGATTCATTTTGATGAAGGTCCGTCGATCGACTGAGTCGGTGGAGAGGCGCACCCTGTGATCGGTCACAAAGCCTCCAGCAGCACTTAATGTGCGTTCTGAAAGAACGCTGGATGCAGAGCAAGCCAGTAGCTCAATTGCGTACTGTGCGAGCTCTGGCCAGTGATCCATCCTCAAGACCCAGTAAGCCAGCGGATTTTCGGTGGGGAAGGTGTCCAAGTCGGATCTTGCACCTTGGTATTCCCGCACCATGTAAACCAGAGGCTGGCGATGGTTGCTGGAACTGGTCAGACCTTGGGGCTGCGGACTAAAAAATTGTCTGAATGCATCGGTCAGACGGCCACATTCTCCACCGCTCCTTCTGTAAATCACCGAAGCCTTAGTAAAACGTTGTCCAGGACCAGGATTTGGTAATCCCTCAGGTTCTGGGAACGCATTGCACAGACCTTTCTGCAAGGCCTCCCGCAGAAGTTTCATCTTCTGCTCCCTCTGCGATGGCAAGATAAGCTCCGCAACCTTACTCTTGTAACGTGGATCAAGGAGAGTTGCTAGCCAGTAATGATCCCTCTCCTTGATACCACGAACACGAGGATCCTTACGCAGGCTTTGCAGGATCAGGGGGGCCATGCAGCATAGGTTTGCTGAGGCATCCGGGGCACAGTCCTCTGGGTCATCTCATCCCAGCCACGTAAAAGTCCATGGGTTCCTTGGGACTGTAAGTGATCCCTTGAAGACTGCTGATGCTGAGTGCTAGGCTCCACCTCCATGCTGCTGATACAATCATCCTCCTCCTCCTCCTCTTCCTGTGTGCTAGGTGGGCAAGCAAGACCACTGTCTGGATAAAGGGGGCCTTGAGAGGTAAGGAAGTCCTCCTTTTCCTCCCTCTGTTCTGCCTCAAAGGCCCTGTCCATTATTCCACGTAGCGTGTGCTCCAACATGTGAATAAGAGGGACAGTCTCACTGATGCATGCACTGTCACTGCTCACCATCCTCGTGGCCTCCTCAAATGGTGACAGGACAGTGCATGCATCCCTGATCAAGGCCCACTGGCGTGGGGGAAAAAACAAGCTCCCCTGACCCAGTTCTGCTGCCATATTAGCACAGGTACTCATTGATGGTCCTCTGCTGTGTGTGCAGCCGCTGCAGCATGGCCAATGTAGAGTTCCATCTGGTGGGCATGTCACAGATTAGATGGTTCTTGGGAAGGTTGTATTCCCTTTGGAGGTCTGTCAGCCGAGCAGTGGCATTATATGACCTCCGGGAATGCACACAGACTTTCCTGGCCTGCTTCAGGACATCCTGTAAGCTAGGGTACCTGCCCAAGAACCGCTGCACCACCAAATTCCGGACATGAGCAAAACAGGGCACATTGGTCAGTTTTCCCTGTCGCAGGGCAGAGAGGAGGTTGGTGCCATTGTTGCTAACCACCATTCCAGGCTTAAGCTGGCGTGGCGTCAACCACCTCTGAGCCTGCCCCTGCAGAGCTGACAGAACCTAGGCCCCAGTGTGGCTCCTGTCTCCCAAACACACCAGCTCTAGCACCGCATGGCATCTCTTGGCCTGCATTCCTGCATAGCCCCTTGTACGCCTACGGAGCATGGCTGGTTCCGAGGAGACATCAGCACAGGAAGAGGCCACAGAGGAAAAAGAAGAGGAGGGGGTGGAGGAGAGAGGTGTGTCACAACCGGTAATAGTGTTTTGGAGGCGTGGTGGCGGAACAACCTCCAACACTACTGTACCTTGCCCTGCGTCCTTCCCAGCTGCCAGCAGAGTCACCCAATGCGCCGTGAAAGAGAGGTAACGTCCCTGTCCATGCCTGCTGGACCATGAGTCAGCGGTAAGATGCACCTTACTGTCCAGCGAGGCATGGACATTGCCTTCCACATGCCGGTAGAGAGCCGGAATCGCCTTCCGTGAGAAAAAGTGGCGTTTGGGTACTTGCCACTGAGGTACCGCACATTCCACAAACTCACGGAAGGGGGCAGAATCTACAAACTGAAAATGTAGCAGTTGAAGTGCTAGCAATTTTGCTAAGCTAGCATTCAACCGCTGGGCATGTGGATGGCTGGGAGAGTACTTCTTTTGGCACTGCAGCAGCTGGGGCAGGGAAATTTGTCATGTACTACTAGATTGTGACACACCTATTTCTACACTTTCAGTCCTATCAGTGCAGGCTTCAGAGAGGACTGAGGGTCTAGTGGGGTTGGAGCAGCTGATGAGGGACAAGGGGAGGTCCGCTTTGTTCTTTTGTGTGGGTCTTTCTGGTATGCTTGCCAACGAACTGCATAGCAGGTCGACATATGTCTAATCAAGCATGTGGTGCCCAAGCGGGTGATGTTTTGGCCACGCGAGATACGCTTGAGACATATGTTGCAAATAGCAACGGTGCGATTTGATGCACATGTCTCAAAAAAGGCCCACACCAAAGAACTTTTGCAGTAACTTTGAGACACAGCAGCGCCCTGCACAGGCGTAGCTCTGCGTTGTTATGCAGTTGGTGTGCTGCCCTTAAGCTGGCTCCTGGAGGGCATCCTGTCTCTTTAGAGATGTGCCTGTGCCTCGTCCTCCTCCTCTTCCTCTCTCCTATCAGGCACCCACGTAGAGTCAGTGACCTCATCATCCCCTCCCTCCTCATCACTGTCAAAATCCTGGCAGTATGCTCCAGCTGGGGGAACATCACTGCCAGATTGCTGTCCCTCTCAGCCACCCCCTTTCTCTGGGCTCACATCCATGCCTTCCTCTATCTGTGTTCCCTCATCAGAGCCTTCTAAAAGGCTGCGCATCTTGCAGCATATACCCACCACTGTGTTGAAACAGTTTGGGGGTCTTCTCAGGAGGACATGGTGGGACTAGGGAAGGATTGTGTGATGCCATTGTGCAGAGGGAAGAGGACACCTTGGCAGCTGCTTTGCCAGACAAACTAAGCTCAGCCTGGGTGAGAGAGAAGGAGGAGGATGAGGACGGCTTGGTCATCCACTCTACTAATTTCTCTGCATGTTGAGGCTCAACACGGCCAGCTCCCGAAAAGAAGGACAAGCGTGTCAAAGGCCACGTGCTGAAGAGGATGCACCGTGTCCACCACCAGCATTGCCTCTAGATGCAGAGCCTGCTTGCCCTCGTGACTCTCTGCCTCTTTGTTGTCCTTCCAGATATTTTAATGGCCTGCACAGGACAAAATCAGTACACACACCTCGTACCTTTAGGTACAAACTGGAGAGGACAAGTGCAGTAAACTCCAAGTTTACGTGAAAACGTGGTTTAAGTGAAAACTATACAGCACAAGTGCAGTAACACAACTATGTTTAGGTGCTAATAAACAGCACAAGTGCAGTAACACAAAGGACGTTTAGGTGCAACTGAACAGCACAAGTGCAGTAACACCAAGTACGTTTAGGTGCTAATAAACAGCACAAGTGCAGTAACACCAACTACGTTTAGGTGCAAATAAACAGCAGAAGTGCAGTAACAAAAAGTAAGTTTAGGTGCTAATAAACAGCACAAGTGCAGTAACACAAAGGATGTTTAGGTGCTATTAAACAGCAAAAGTGCAGTAACAGCAACTGCGTTTAGGTGCTATTAAACAGCAAACGTGCAGTAACAGCAACTGCGTTTAGGTGCTATTAAACAGCACACATTCCGTAACAGCAACTGCGTTTAGGTGCTAATAAACAGCACACGTTCAGTAACAGCAACTGCGTTTAGGTGCTATTAAACAGCACACGTGCAGTAACAGCAAATGCAGTTAGGTGCTATTAAACAGCAAAGTGCAGTAACAGCAACTGCGTTTAGGTGCTATTAAACAGCAAATGTGCAGTAACAGCAACTGCGTTTAGGTGCTATTAAACAGCAAATGTGCAGTAACAGCAACTGCGTTTAGGTGCTATTAAACAGCACACGTGCAGTAACAGCAAATGGGTTTAGGTGCTATTAAACAGCAAAGTGCAGTAACAGCAACTGCGTTTAGGTGCTATTAAACAGCAAACGTGCAGTAACAGCAACTGCGTTTAGGTTCTATTAAACAGCAAACTTGCAGTAACAGCAACTGCGTTTAGGTGCTATTAAACAGCAAACATGCAGTAACAGCAACTGCGTTTAGGTGCAATTAAACAGCACACGTGCAGTAACAGCAACTGCGTTTAGGTGCTATTAAACAGCACACGTTCAGTAACAGCAACTGCGTTTAGGTGCTATTAAACAGCACACGTGCAGTAACAGCACCTGCGTTTAGGTGCTATCAAACGGCACACGTGCAATAACAGCAAATGCGTTTAGGTGCTATTAATCAGCAAACGTGCAGTAATAGCAACTGCGTTTAGGTGCTATTAAACAGCAAACATGCAGTAACAGCAACTGCGTTTAGGTGCTAATAAACAGCACATATGCAGTAACAGCAAATGCGTTTAGGTGCTATTAAACAGCAAACGTGCAGTAACAGCAACTGTGTTTAGGTGCTATTAAACAGCAAACGTGCAGTAACAGCAACTGTGTTTAGGTGCTATTAACCACTTAAGACCCGGACCAAAATGCAGGTAAAGGACCTTGCCCCTTTTTGCGATTCGGCACTGCGTCGTTTTAACTGACAATTGCGCGGTCGTGCAAAGTGGCTCCCAAACAAAATTGGCGTCCTTTTTTCCCCACAAATAGAGCTTTCTTTTGGTGGTGTTTGATCACCTCTGCGGTTTTTATTTTTTGCGCTATAAACAAAAATAGAGCGACAATTTTGAAAAAAATGCAATATTTTTAACTTTTTGCTATAATAAATATCCCCCCAAAATATATATCATTTTTTTTCCTCAGTTTAGGCCGATACATATTCTTCTACCTATTTTTGGTAAAAAAAAATCGCAATAAGCATTTATCGGTTGGTTTTCGCAAAATTTATAGCGTTTACAAAATAAGGGATAGTTTTATTGCATTTTTATAATTTTTATTTTTTACCACTAATAGCGGCGATCAGCGTTTTTTTATTCATGACTGCGACATTATGGCAGACACTTCAGACAATTTTGACAAATTTTTGGGACAATTGTCCTTTCTAACAGCAAAAAATGCATTTAAATTGCATTGTTTACTGTGAAAATGACAGTTGCAGTTTGGGAGTTAACCACAAGGGGGCGCTGTAGGATTTGTGTGTTCCCTGCGTGTGTTTACAACTGTAGGGGGGTGTGGCTGTAGGTGTGACGTTATCGATCACGTCCCCCTATAACAGGGATGACGTGATCGATGCTGCGGCCACAGTGAAGCAGGGGAAGCCGTGTTTACACACGGCTCTCCCCGTTCTTCAGCTCCGGGGACCGATCGCTGCACTCCAGTGGCGATCGGGTCCGCGATTCCCGCGGTCCCGGTCCCGGAGCTTTGGACCGGGTCACAGGAGCGCGCCGCTGGCGCGCGCCCGTGACCCACGGCTGGGTACTAGAACCAACGTATATATACGTTGATGTGCCCAGCCGTGCCATTCTGCTGACATAAATGTTCAGTAGACGGTCCTTAAGTGGTTAAACAACAAACATGCAGTAACAGCAACTGCGTTTGGTTGCAAATAAACAGGACAAGTGCAGTAACACTGAGTACTTTAAGGTGTAAACTAAACAGCACACAGGCAATACAACACGTTAGAACACTGCAGCTAGCACAATCTCCTGCCTGACAAATAGGAATAGCTGATCTAGCTAAGCTATACAGTGTATAAATATATGTACAACTCCTAGGGATGTATATATAGCCTCTACACACTGTAAATTAAGCTAAACTGACTAGCCTGCCTGCTCTATCTATCTATCTGGTAGAAAAGACACTGGGCAAGATTCTCGTACATCTCCGCTTTTTGTGCAAGCCTAGCATAACCCATTTACGCTACGCCTCCGCACTCTATAAAGGGCAAGTGCTGTATTCTCAAAGCACTTGCTCCGTAATGTGCGGCGGCGTAGCGTAAATGGAACGGCGTAATTCAAATAGGGAAGGAGGGGGGCGTGCTGTATTTAAATTAAGCGCGCCCAGCGCTGAACGAACTGCGCATGCTCCGGCCCTAAACATAGCCCACTGCGCATGCTCCATAGTACGCCGCAAATACATTGATTTTGACGGCAACGTAATTAACACACAGCCCTATTACGTAAACGACGAAAAAGCACAACGCTGTCCCGACGTCCATACTTAACATGGCTTACGCCGGACCTTCGCAAGGTTACCCCTCATATAGCAGTCTTCGCAACTTCGTTCGGGAATCGGCGTATCATGCTCATTTGCATATTCGACGCTGAAATCAACGGGAACGCCACCTAGCGGCCAGCGTAACATTACAACTTAGATCCGACGGTGTAAGTGACTTACGCAAGTCGGATCTAAGCAAAATCTATGTGTAACTGATTCTAAGAATCAGTCGCATAGATACTCAGGGCCAGAAACAGATACGACGATGTATCTGGAGATACACCGTCGTATCTCTTTTGAGAATCTGGCCCACTGTTTCTCTATCTCTCTCTATAGGACTTCTCTCATTAACAACGCCGCAACACACTACACAAGGCCACCCAGCAGGCGGCCTTTTATAGTGTGGGGCGTGTGCTAAAGCCCTGAGCCATAATTGGCCAAAGCCACGCAGGCTTTGGCCAATTATGACTCTTCGTTTTTTGCGTACTGTGATTGGCCAAGCATGCGGGACATACAGCATGCTTGCCCAATCATCAGCGCGCAATGCCTCAGTGAATTATGGGTCATTGCGCGTCACTCGAATTTGGCGCGAATGACCCGTTTTGTTCGAATTTCGTCGAACGTACGAACAGACAATGTTCGAGTCGAACATACGTTCGAATCGAACGCGGAGCTTATCCCTAGTTTCAGCTACTCCAGCTGTTGAGGGGTCAAAGGTCAGGCGTATTGGTAGATATCCATCGTAAGGGAAACTCTGGGTTCCAATACCCCATTTTTCTAACTCTTCTAGCTTCTGCAGAGGCAAATGAGCAAGGTACTTATCATAGAAGTCCCTGTATATGAGAGTTACTTGTGCTCTGCTGTCCAGGAGGGCTTTGGTGTAAATCCCTTCCACTTGACTAGGCACCAATGGGGAAGGCCCCACAAATTTTTCAGGAAACTTCCGAGGCATAACCTTCCCGCTCTCTTTTGTAACTCGTACTTTTCTCTAGTCGCGGGGCTGGGAGTCGGAAAGTGGTTTGGGGGGGACTTGCTCCCCTGTCTCTGTCCCCTCATTTCTTCTTTCATATTATTTATTTTTATTTTATATCCAAGGTCTCAAAGAGGAATCAACATAACATAGAGGTTCAATTAACAAATTAACAGTAAACAATAAATATATATCCACCATCTAGTAACTAAACAAAATGCCACTGGGGGAGTAAACCATCAGGAGGACCTCTCCGTGTCTCTCCTTCCTCCTCGCATTCTACTGGTGGGTCAAACATCATGAACCCTCCGGTCCCACTCTCTAAATTAACTTACATATCTCCCTCACCTAATTCCTCTCTGTACCCTTGTCCTTTTATACCTCCCTTCCCGTTCCCTACCAACAAAAAACCAAAAAAAAAAAAAAAAAAAAAAAAAAGATAACCCCCCCCTCCAACCAAAACCCCTCATTCAGGAGACGGAGGTACTTCCCTCCTTTCCTACTGCTCCTTTCTCTATATTCTCTCCCTCCGCTAGTCCTCCTCACTCTCCTCCTCCAACATTTTCTTCCCCTCCTCGGAATACATAAATGTATTCCATCTTGTCCAGGTTTCTACATACTGTTCTCTTTTATTTTGTGCTGAAAGGACTAGGTCTTCCATTGCTCCTATCTCTCGTACTCTATTAAGCCATCTCATAATTGAGGGTGATCTAGTGTCTCTCCACTGTAAGGTTATTCCGCTTTTAGCAGCGTTTATCATGTGACATAATACTGATTTTTTATATATCCGCACTGGGATATGTGAGCAATGGAGCAGGAAAAAAGCCGGGTCGTCTGGTATCTGGTATTTAGTGAATTTTTGAGAGATTCTCTGGACTTCTGACCAGTATTGTCTTACTTTTGCACATGACCAAAATATATGCAGCATAGTTCCCTGCTCCAATCCACATCTCCAACAGAGCTCTGAGTTTTCTGTGGAGAACATATGCAGTTTTACTGGGGTATAGTACCATTGGGTTAAGAGTTTATAATTAGATTCCTGTGTTCGCGTACAAACAGAAGAATTTAATGCCAAATGTATAATATTTTTTCCCTGTGTTGGCAAGAAGGTCCTTCCCAGGTCTCTTTCCCATCTCCTAATTCCCGGCATTACATAATCCCCCTGAGGGGATATCAGCATTCTGTACATCCTAGAAACCACTCGCGATGTTGGTTCCTCCTCTTCAAAATATGTCTCAAATTTTGTTAACTGTCTCCGAAAATTGGACGGCTGTCCCAGCGATCTCAGGTAGTGTTTTACTTGGAGTGCCTGCCAAAAACTTAATTCAAAGTTTCCCCCTGGTCTCATTAGGTCCTCAATAGATGGCCAACTTTCTGTTTGCAGAAAATGTGAGGCCTGTACAATACCCTTCCCTTTTAATTTCTTAAATACATCTCCTTCTAGTCCTGGTGTAAAACCTGGGTTTCCTATTACAGGGAATAGGGGCGACTGATTTGTTGAAAATTTTGAATTCTGACATACCTTAGCCGCAATTCGCAGCGTTGGACCAATTGTGGGATGTTTCTTCACTTTACTTGGTAGTACCCTATAGCACCAGGGGGCTCTCCGCAAGGGGGTCTTACTGATCTGTTGTTCCATATCCACCCATCGCTTATACTGTCCATGTCTACACCAATCTACCACTCTTGTCAGATGGGCCGCCTGGTAGTACTTGGCAATATCTGGCACTGCCATCCCGCCAAAGCACTTGGGCATCTTCATCAACTCTCTTTTTATTCTTGGTCTTTTGCCTGACCATATAAATTTCATCATTAGGGTACTCATTTGTTGGAAGAACGCCGCTGGTATATTTATTGGAAGGGCCTGAAACAAATACATCAGTTTTGGCAGGATACTCATTTTAAATATACTAATTCGTCCAAACCATGAGTGTAACCCAGTTTGCCATTTCTCAAGCAGCGATCTAATAGAATTAAAGAGTGGGGGGAATTTTTTTTTGAAAGTTTCCTTTAAATTTACTGGAATCCGGGTACCCAAGTACTTTAACTCGTTCTTCCACTTAAACCCAAAGTTCTGTTGTATAGTCTTACTCATCTGCGATGTCATTGCCACATTCATCGCTTCAGATTTAGTCTGATTTATTTTCAGATTTGATATTTCGCCATAACTATCAATCTCTTTCATAAGGTTGGGAAGTGAAATATGTGGGTTAGATATAGAAAACAACAGATCATCTGCGTAGGCGGAGACCTTATGCATCTGCTCTCCTATTTGTATTCCCTGTATGTCCAAGTTTTGACGTACTCTATTTAGTAAGGGTTCCAGGGACAATGCAAACAATAAGGGTGAAAGGGGGCATCCCTGTCGCGTTCCATTCGTGATTTTAAAAGCATTTGAAAATATTCCATTCACTCTCACTGCGGCACGTGGGGTCGTATATGCACTCCTAATCCATCTAATCATACGTTCACCCAGCCCCACGTGCCGCAGCACGGAGAAAAGGAAGCACCAGTTTACTCTGTCAAATGCCTTCTCGGCATCTGTATTCAGGAACACGCAAGGGATGTCCCCCTCACTGGCAAAATGGACCAGGTTGAGAGCTTTTATTGTGTTATCCCTTGCTTCACGAGTTGGGACAAATCCCACCTGGTCTAAATCTACCAATTCCGGAAGCCATGTCTGTAGCCGGGCTGCCAGTATCTTCGTAAACAGTTTTAGATCGGTGTTCAACAATGAGATCGGCCTGTAGCTGCCGCACTCCGCCGGGTCTTTCCCTTCTTTTGGAATTACCGTAATATGAGCTAGCAATGTGTCCGGCGGAAATGCTGCGCCCAAGCCGATCGCATTAAAGACCTTTGGCAAATTCTTTATAATATTTTATTGTATAGCCATCCGGTCCCGGGGCCTTCCCTGTCTTTACTGTTTTTAATATTATGTTCAGTTCCTCTATTGTAATGGGGGATTCTAAACTGGCTCGAGCCGGTGATGGAAGCCTCGGTAAGTTTACTGAGGAAAGATATTCCTCCATTTTAGATGTAACGGTTTGTGTTTGTACTAGATTATACAAAGTAGAATAATATTTGCCAAACTCCTCCGCTATTTCTTTTGGCTTCCGTTTTAGTTGTCCCTCTCTCCCCTTAATTTGTGGGATATACGTTGAAAGACCTTTTTCCTTCAGTTTCCCAGCCAGAAGTTTGCTACATTTGTCTCCGAGTTCATAATTTACTCTCCTTCCCCTTTGTATTATCGCTTTTGCCTTATATTGTAGGATTTCTGTGATCTGTCTTCTCATCTGACCTATCTCTCTTCCTATTTGGGGATCTAATGTCTTTTTATGTTGGATTTCCAGTTTCTGAATCTCTTCTAATAGCTTTTTAACCTGATATTCTCTCCTCTTTTTCCGAATTGATCCAAACTTAATCAGCACCCCCCTGATCACTGCCTTGTGCGCCTCCCAGACCATTCCCGGGTCACACCCGGGTGTGTCATTTATTTGAAAGTAGGCTGTGATCTCTTTAGCCACCTCTTCCCTGATTTCAGGGTCTTGTAATAGGCTTTCATTTAAACGCCACCTTCTTTCTTGGGCTAGAGCTCCACCAGACAGTGACAGGTGCATGCTGACCGGGGCATGATCTGACCACGTTATACTACCGATGGACACCTCTCTCACTTCAGAGATTAGATAATGGGGTATCAGGAACAGATCTATGCGGGAATAAACTTGATGTGGATTGGAGAGGAAGGTATAGTCCCTCTCCTCTCCATGGAGTGTCCTCCATACATCCACTAGTTGGGTTTCCTGTAATTTCCGCAATATTCCCCTCCTGACTCCCTCAGGTGTTGACGAGGTACCCCTGGAGGTGTCTATTCTTGGGTCCAAAGTGATATCAAAGTCCCCCCCGAGAATCAGTTTCCCCTCTGAGAATTCTAACAACTTCGATATTGCCTGCCTCATAAACACATCTTGGTGTACATTCGGTACATACATCGTGGCCAGGGTCACTTTAATTCCCCCGATATTCCCTTTCAAAAAAATCAGTCTTCCTTTTGGATCTAGGTAACTATTCTCTAATGTCCAGGGGATTCTGTTAGAGATCAGAATCGAGACACCCTTAGATTTTGCTTCCTGATTAGCTGCGTGGTATACACATGGATAGAATCTATTCTGAAGGAATGGAAGTCCTCCTTTCCTAAAGTGTGTCTCCTGTATGTATGCGATATCTGTCCCTGTCTTTCGTAGGTCATTCAGCAACATCCTACGTTTTTCTGGGGTATTTAGCCCTTTCGCATTAAATGATGTTATTTTTATTCCCTCCATCTCTGTGTCTGAGGGGAGAAGAAAAAAAAAAAAAAAAAAAAAACCCCTCTTCACCTACCCTATCCCTCCCTCTTCTGAGTGTACCACCCTCCTCCCTCCCTCCCTACCTACCCTTCTCTATACCCCAAAGGGGATCGCTCGCCTTCAACCGCCTCCCAATGGTCCGACGGGCGTTAACCTATTCTAGGGGCTGGTCAGTTCGGCTAAGATGGCTCCGGCCTATTCCCCTCCCTCCTCCCCACCGACTCGTTTGTTTCCCTACAGTTTCTCTCTTCTACTCCACATCTTTATCTGTTCCCTTTTCTATCCTTCCATTTGTCCTTTAGTTTCACAGCTCTCAAATTCTCAAAATCATTATTTATCATTTTATCTCCAGGTTAGGAGGGGAGTACAGATCCATAAATACACAAATCCAAAAAAAAAAGGAAAAAGTAATCGTTCCCCTTTACTCCAAGTCATGTCCCTCCCCCTCCACCCCCCCTCCCCCTCACCCCCCCCATCGCCCGATTCACTCCTCTGTATGTAATCCCCCCCCCCCTCTGCATCCCCCACCCCCCATTTCCCATTGCTTTACAGCTCCAGGTTGCACCTTAAATATTATATCCTCTATCCTTCCACTCTTTTCCTCTCCCCTCTTCTCTCTTTCCTTTACAAAACCTGCCTCCTAGACCTGCCTCCTGGTGGCTGTATTCCCTTTATTAGCCCCACCTCTTCTTCACTTCTTCACTTCCCCCCATCCCAAATCTATGTCTCCATCTCCACCACCCCCCCCACCCACCCCCGCCCCCCACACCACCCCACCCGCCCCCGGGCCCCCCTCCAGGGAGGGAGGAGGAAAAAAAAAAAGGAAAAAAAAAAGAAAAGTGCTTCTTAAACTGTTTAGACTTGAAAATTAAGTGGAACCAAGAAAAAATTTTTTTTATAAAGTGAAAACAAAATATAATGCTTTTTATAGGGGGGGAAGGGCATACCCTACCTCCCCTTTTCCGTGTTTTCACTCCTTACTTCCACTTCCCCCTTCATTTTTTTAAAATATTCCCTCTCTTTTACTTCCTTATGAATTGTGGGTTGCGGATACAACTTGTATCATTCTTCATAGTTCTTATTCCGTGCCTTTACTAACCCCTTGTGCCCATAAATACCATTCTGTTTTAAAGCAGAATTATCGTGCAACAGATTCTAGAAAGTTCTAACAAAAGAACAGTGTAAACATCAAAAAAAATAATAAAAATAAATAAATAATAATAAATAAAAATATATAAAAATACATAAAAAGTACATAAAAAATCATTATAGATTGCAATTACACTCATTTGCAGTGCTTATACAGTGTTCAATCACAATTGTGCAGTCCCTTGTGAGTCCTTTGTGACAATTTAATCTCAACCTGTGATACCAATAAGGGAATCTCCCCCCTCAGGGGGGGTCAAAGTCCAAAAAAAAAAAAAAAAAATGCTCAACTACCCTACAAGGGGCTCTTGTTGGGCGGCGGGGGCCCCGGGCGGGGTGGCGCGTCAAACGGGGGGGGGGAGGAAGGAGAGAGGGAAAGAGGAAAAGGGGTATATATTGCAATGGGGGGCCTGTGGGGACCAAGCACCCCCATCTATCTGTATGGGGCACAGACTTATCCGACCCCGGTCACACTCCCGTCAAGAGTGCAGGGGGGGGAGACCCGGGGTGGGGAGCAGGGGGCGGGAGGGGAGAGGGGGGGGGCGCAACATGCCAATCAGATCTGCTACTTATATAGGAGACGGGCAAAACACAAAAAAAAAAAAATCAATATAAAAAAAAAGGGAAAAATGTAAATAGGGAATGACCTTTCTCCCTCCCTTACTCCCTTCATTTCACAGACTACTCTTTACTTCCTTACTAAGCCCCCATTGCCCCCCCCTCCCCCCGTCTTTAGGGGGGATTTGCCCCCTCACTCCTGCCGTGCTTATTGTTCTTGTTAGGCCTGGGAGGTGTTGTAACCAATTCGGGACCTGTAAATGGAATGACTGTGTGTTTTTCTTTATTATTACAGCGATCGGGTATCCCCACCGATATGTCCCTCCTGCCTTCCTGACCTTGTCCAATACTGGGCGCAACATTGCCCCGCTGTTAAAGTGGCCGGGAAAAAGATCTGGTAGTATTTGTTTCCGAGAGCCTTCATATGTGATCTCCCTGCTTCCACGCTTTCCGGCTTATAAGTTCTTTCTGTGAAAAATATTGGAAGCAGCCGATCACATATTCTCTTGGTCTGTTCAGATTTACTGATTGTGGGATACCAAATAGCTCTATGCAGCCTTATTCGAACTCAAGAGGTTGAGGGGGGAGGGAGTCCACTAATTTGCGGCATATTGCCTCTATAGCTTTCTGGAGTGCCTCTTTATCAATCGCTTCGGGTATTCCCTAATCTCCAGGTTCTTACGTCTGCTACGGTCCTCGATTTCTTCTAGTTTAAGTTGCAAGAAATCTACCTGAGAGGCATGTGCCATCTGGATACGCTCCAGGTGGTTGACCTGCTCCTCTAACTTTCCCCCGGCTCTGTTTCAATACGGGGCTGCACTTATCTGCCAGTTGCTGTACTTCTCCCCCCGTACAGTTTCAGGTCCCTGCGATGCGTCTCTTCCATCCGTGCTACTAACGCCTCCATGTCTGCACGCGTGGGGAGAGCTTGTATGTCCGCTCGAGTGGGCAGTGAATGCAGCAGCATTCTCAGCATTCCTAGCTCCGACAGCTCCTGTCCCTCTCGCAGGTTATCGCTTGGCTGCCTCTGCTCCTCGTGTGTACTCGGCGCGTCTCCTTCGCCCAGGGGGCGGACATTTCCTCGGGCTTCCGTGTGCTGCTGCTTCTCTCTGCCCGTACGCTGGGTTCCCAGCACGTCCCCTCCCCACGTGGATTCAGTCTCTCTGCTCCGGTTTGTTGCCGCTCTAGTCTGTGGGAAGAACTGCTGAATCTCGGGCTGTAGCCTAGTCTTAGGCAGTTTCCCCTCGCTCTTCATCCCAGGTACTCCCGAGCTATTTTTCCGTTTCTCTTTTAGGGTATTTAGCCTGCTTATCTCCCCGGTCTGTAGGGACTTTCTCGGCCTCTCTCTCTGGTTAGTCGGCGGGAGGGCGGAGGAGCTCAGGAGCTAGTGTGTCTCTACTCCGCCATCTTCAGACCACACCCCTCTCGCTACTTGCGCCCATTTCTTCTTTTATGTTGGAGCTATCTATGATAGGTGGGCACCCGGTCGGCTCCTTCACCAGGGCCATCTGAAGTTTTCCGCCGGCCTGTAAGCTGGCCGGTGGGCATTGACCAGGCTGGCGCAAACTTCTCTGGTGCGCCCGACCCCTCCCCAGTTAAAGCAGGAGGTGAACCTTCTTGGGGGACTTAGCTGGTCATGAGATCTATAAGTAGGCTTTTCGGTCCTATCTCTCCGGGGCTTGTAGGGGTAGAACCCCGCTTGGCCGTATAGAACAGTCACCAGTTCTGTCAGTTGAGACACCCGTGACTCCAATAGCTCAATTTTGGGGTCATTATCCTCAGTGGCCACGACAAGCAGCCAGGCGGGAGTTTCTGTGGTTTGGTATTTAGTCTTTTGATCCAGAAGGTCCTCTTACTGTCGAATGATCTGGATCAGGATACTTCAACACTCCGCCTCCTTTTAAGGTCCGTAACTGAAAGACAATGGGGTCCATGGGTTGGCCCCCCCTTATCACTTGTTGGAAGCGTGTCTCATCCACATGCTTTGGCTCTATCCAGGCGGCTGACAAATTTGGATAGTTTTTCTCCCTTCTTTTGGAAGCAATGCTCCAATTGGCAGCGGAGCTCACTGATGTCGACTATTCTTCCGAACACATTCTGTAAGACTTCTAGGTAGTCTTGGGTGGTACAATTCCCTTTGCTAAGCCTGAGATTACGTACAGCCTCCAGTGCTGGCCCCCTGAGTCTTTCAATAATCCGTTGTTTCTTGTTCTTCTCAGGGATTCCCCACTCTTCCAGAGCTTGGGTGGCCTGATCCATCCATTCTTCAAAACCATCCTCTGAAGATGGCACAGGGTGTCTCCCTGAGAAGGCCCTGAGTTTTCTGTACCCGGTAACCAGTCAGTAGAATCCTTCTTGCACTGAGCTACAATCTCCTCCAAAACAGCACACAATTTCGAGTTAAGGTCTTTAAATGGTGTCTTGGCCGATGCCTTTGTGGGTTTTCTGGAGTCCCCACTATGTGCCGTGGTCCCAGAAGAAGTAGATGGGGTTGCGCTGGAAGAGGAAGAATCGGTTGACTCTTGTGTAGGTTGCATCAGAAAGGAGTTCACTGCCAGTGGTGGTCTTTATACTGGGTACTTTAACGAAGTCTGGGACTCCCTCTCGCCATTCACTTAGGACAAGAGTATGTAAGTTGGTTTTTTCCACCTTTAGCCGTATTACCCAGAACTCCAAACCTTTGGACACATTTTCTAAGGCTGAGCGTGCTTCATCTTTGCTCCAGACTTCTCCTCTCACTTCAACCACTAATCCTTTCTTCACAGTTACACCCTCATCTGTGTACCACTGAGTCACAGCGGCTGCATCCATAGTGGATCTTGGTAGGGTCCAGTTCTAGGGGATAACTGATGACTTAAAAAGTAGAGATCCCGGACGAGCCCCCACGTGTAGCACTACCCCCGAAGGAGCCGCTGGTTGTTGTTTGAGTTCTACTTCTCTTTGTCTGTCTCACCCCTATTAACTAGCTCAAACCCTCCCTTGACACATCAGAAATCTGGTAGGTGTATTGTAGCCCCTGTTTGTTTAGGGGTACAGTAATAGAGCATACCACACTCAGCAGCAATATAACACAGTATTACCTGGATCTTGGATGATCCCTTTTCCAGACAGGGAAAATACACTTCACACAGTATTATATTTAAAAATCATCAGAGTGAGTTTACTTCATAAACATCCAAAAAGAACACACATAAGTTTAAATCAGCACATGAATCGTTGCTATGCAACAATGCAAAAATGATTTCGCAAGGGCCCTTGCGGAAATCAACAAAGAGGACACTAATGAATAAACAGGTCTATACTAACGAATGATACCATTCATTCAAACTGAAGTTAAACAGTCTGTGCTCATGAGCTCCCTCTAGCGGGCGGTCCTGCAAGCAGCTAAAGTTCACGTTGCGGCCAGATGGTGCACATTAAAGTTTGTAATCCACAAGGAACAGGTAACAAAGGGAACTTAATCCGGTAAGGGGTGATAAACTTTAGCGTTGGTAAACTGATCGCCGGCTAGCGTCAGTCACGTCTGCATAAACGCTGTAAGCGATGAAAGGCCTCTAGGTTTAAACTGAGGCCCACCAGAGGCAGGCGGCCTGTGAGATGGCACTGAAACGTCTGTCTAGAAGGAGGATTAACATTTGGGCATGTGCTCTCTCAGAGCCGCCTGGATCTCTCCCAAAGGGTGCGTCTGTAAGTCGCTGTATCACAGCACAAGGGTCCCGGACGATGGTGTTCCACTGTCTCGATCGTCAGCTGGACTGCCTCTTCGAACCCCGGGTACACCGACTGGATGCTGGAGTCTTGCTTCCCACTGGATGGCTGGTCTCTCAGTGAATCTAGACTCAGGCTTCTCGGCCTAGTAACACGGCTGTGTCTGTCAGCAGCTCCGCAGAGGAGAGAGGGCTGGTCCCGAGAGCGCCAAAAGGCGCCACTCCCTCTCCTTAAGTAACCTTCTCCCCCCAATCCGTGTGAAGGCATCACATGATCCCATAAGGGCAAAGCATTGCGGGAAATGTAGTCCGTTTCTCCTATGAGTCAATGGAGTCCATATCTCCTGCTACTTGTAGTCCCGCAATGCATAACTTCACAATAGTATCATAGGGTTGTCCGAGACCGAGTACAAATACCGATACTTTTCTTCAAGTACTTGCCGATACCGAATACCGATACTTTTTTTTAATCTCATGTAACAGCGGCACATGTGTCAGCAGTTTTTTTTTTTTTTTTTTATCTTTAACAATTTGTTTTTAATTGTTTACAATTTTTTTTTTACAATTTTTATTGTTTTATTTTATTTATGCTTTCCTTTTTTTTAGGGGGGTGGACGTGGACCGTGTCAGTGTGTTTTTTATTTAATTTTTTTATTATTTTCTACAATTTTTTTTATTTTATTTTTTATTATTCTTTATTTTTATTTTTTTAAGCCCTGTTGGGGGGCTTTGGTGAGATATCAGGGGTCTTAACAGACCTCTGACATCTCCCCTTTGAGACAAAGAAAGCGACTAAGGACACATGTTTCCCAGTCTCTTTCTCAACAGCATCAGCTGCGCTGAAAATGAATGGAGTGAGGACAGCGTCTTCTCTTCATTCATAAACTGAAACATTGTAATCACAGTTTACGATGTTTCAGTTATTTGAATGGACAGAGACAGTGATCACTCACTCTGTTCATTCGGAGCAGTAAGGAGCTGGATTTACCGGCTTCTACCCCGCTCTCCATCCTGACAGTTCCAGGGGGTGGAGGAGGAGCACGGAGGGGGAGAGAAACCCGGAGGGGGAGAGAAACAAGGAGGGGGACACGGCGGATACACGGCGGGATACACGGCGGGATACATGGCGGCAATACACGGAGGAATACACGGCGGGAATACACGGCAGGAAATACGGCAGAGGACATGGACTGCAGCAAAACTGAGGGGGGCTGGAGAAGGACAGTCAGCGGTGATCGTGTGGGCGAGTTACAAGCACCGATCACCTCTGATTTTAAAGCAGCTAAAAGCCGCGGGGGGAGAGAGAAGAGGAGAAATTAGTTTTAAATCTATACAGCGGTGATCGTGCCTGTAACTTCCCCATGCACTGATCACCACTGACAGTACAAGTATCGGGTGAAGCATCGGGAGCATTTGCCCGAGTACAAGTACTCAGGCAAATGCTTGGTATCGGTCCCGATACTGATACTAGTATCGGTATCGGGACAACCCTAGTATCTAACATATTTACAAGCGTGTATAAAGTCCTAGCGGGATGACCTGTCATTGAACTCAGACAGGAGGACCCCGCTACAAGAACATCAAAAAAATGTAATCGCTGATATTGGTGATACAAATGACATCCAATCAAAAATACAAAAATACAGAGTGCTCAGTGATAATGAAGCATGCACTGCTATATAGTAGCAAACCTAAAGCAACACACATGAGTGATAATACGAAATCGCATCAGTGTCCATGCAGAAAAACAGCAAAAACCAAAGCTGTTTAAGGTGCTTATGCTGAAATATTCAGCGTGAAGGTGGAGCAGAGAAGGAATTCCAATATCCTTTTGAAGTTTAGTGAGGGTGTCCCCTTACCTTACTGCTGTAAGGTAACAGCATGTATATTATAGCCAACGGTGTTCCAGTCGTTTCAGAATGTAGTGTGTCCCAGTGAACTGTAATCTTTCTCTGTGGATAAAGTCCCCCTCAGGAGTCACGTCCAATGGACAACAATGACCCTCACCAGAGAGGTAAAAAGCGCCAATAGTGCAGTATCGTTTAAAAGTTTTTAATAATAAAAAAAGGCACACATTACGGTACTCACATGAATGCAATAAAAACAGGCATAAAAACAAGTGGTGAGTTTGCAAGCGTCACCTTCGGTACCTCTTAGTGGACTCTGGACTCTTACGCGTATTCGTCACGACACGTGACTTCTTCAGAAGTACTTCTTTATTATTAAAAACTTTTATTTTTTTTTTTTTCATATTATTTATTTTTATTTTATATCAAAGGTCTCAAAGAGGAATCAACATAACAAAAAGGTTCAATTAACAAATTAACAATAAACAATAGATCTATATCCATCATCCAATTACTAAACAAAATGCCACTGGGGGAATAAGCCCTCCGGAGGACCTCTTCGTGTCTCTCCTTCCTCCTCGCATTCTACTGGTGAGTCAAACATCCTGAACCCACCAGTCCCACTCTCTAAATTGGCATACATATCTCCCTCACCTGATTCCTCTCTGTACCCTTGTCCTTTTATACCTTCCCTTCCCATTCCCTACCAAAAAAAAAAACCCCCCCCAACCAACCCCCCCCCCCCCCCCCCAACCACCAAAACCCCTCATTCAAGAGACGGAGGTACTTCCCTTCTTTCCTACTGCTCCTTCTTCTATATTCTCTCCCTCACCTAGTCCTCCTCACTCTCCTCCTCCAACAATTTCTTCCCCTCTTCGGAGTACATAAATGTATTCCATCTTGTCCAGATTTCTACATACTGTTCTCTTTTATTTTGTGCTGAGAGGACTAGATCTTCCATTGCTCCTGTCTCTCGTACTCTATTAAGCCATCTCCTAATTGAGGGTGGTCTAGTGTCTCTCCACTGTAAGGTTATTCCGCTTTTAGCAGCGTTTATCATGTGACATAGGGCTGATTTTTTATATATCCGCACTGGTATATGTGTGCAATGGAGAAGGAAAAAGCTGGGTCGTCTGGTATCTGGTATTCCGTGAATTTTTGAGAGATTCTCTGTACTTCTGACCAGTATTGTCTTACTTTTGCACATGACCAAAATATATGCAGCATAGTTCCCTTCTCCAATCCACATCTCCAACAGAGCTCTGAGTTTTCTGTGGAGAGCTTATGCAGTTTTACTGGTGTATAGTACCATTGGGTTAAGAGTTTATAGTTAGATTCCTGTGTTCGCGTACAAACAGAAGAATTTAATGCCAAATGTATAATATTTTTCTCCTGTATTGGCGAGAAAGTCCTTCCCAAATCTCTTTCCCATCTCCTGATTCCAGGCATTACGTAATCCCCCTGAGGGGATATCAACATTCTGTACATCCTAGAAACCACACGCGATGTTGGTTCCTCCTCTTCAAAAAATGTCTCAAATTTTGTTAACTGTCTCCGAAAATTGGACGGCTGTCCCAGCGACCTCAGATAATGTTTTACTTGAAGTGCCTGCCAGAAACTTAATTCAAATTTCCCCCTGGTCTCATTAGGTCCTCAATTGATGGCCAACTTTCTGTTTGCAGAAAGTGTGAGGCCTGTACAATACCTTTTCCTTTTAATTTCTTAAATACATCTCCTTCTAGTCCTGGTGTAAAACCGGGGTTTCCTACTACAGGGAATAGGGGCGACTGATTTGTTGAAAATTTTGAATTCTGACATACCTTAGCCGCAATTCGCAGCGTTGGGCCAATTGTGGGATGTTTCTTCACTCTGCTTGGTAATAAACCTATAGCACCAGGGGGCTCTCCGCAAGGGGGTCTTACTGATCTGTTGTTCCATATCCACCCACCGCTTATACTGTCCGTGTCTACACCAGTCTACCACTCTTGTCAGATGGGCCGCTGGTAGTACTTGGCAATGTCTGGCACTGCCATCCCGCCAATACATTTGGGCATCTTCATCCACTCCCTTCTTATTCTTGGTCTTTTGCCTGACCATATAAATTTCGTCATTAGGGTATTCATTTGTTGGATGTACGCCACTGGTATATTTATTGGAAGGGCCTGGAACAAATACATCATTTTTGGCAGGATACTCATTTTAAATATACTAATTCGTCCAAACCATGAATGTAACCCAGTTTGCCATTTCTCCAGCAGCGATCTAAATAGAGTTAAAAAGTGGGGGGAAATTTTTTTTGAAAGTGTCCTTTAAATTTACTGGAATCTGGGTACCCAGGTACTTTAACTCGTTCTTCCACTTAAACCCAAAGTTCTGTTGTATAATCTTACTCATCTGCGATGTCATTGCCACATTCATCGCTTCAGATTTAGTCTGATTTATTTTTAGGTTTGATATTTCACCGTTAATTATCAATCTCTTTCATAAGGTTAGGAAGTGAAATATGTGGGTTGGATATAGAAAACAACAGATCATCTGCATAGGCGGAGACCTTATGCATCTGCTCTCCTATTTGTATTCCCTGTATGTCCAAGTTTTGACGCACTCTGTTTAGTAAGGGTTCCAGGGATAATGCGAACAATAGGGGTGAGAGGGGGCATCCCTGTCGCGTTCCATTCGTGATTTTAAAAGGGTTTGAAAATATTCCATTCACTCTCACTGCGGCGCGTGGGGTCGTATATGCACTCCTAATCCATCTAATCATACGTTCACCCAGCCCCCGCGCGCCGCAGCACGGAGAAAAGGTAGCACCAGTTTACTCTATCAAATGCCTTCTCGGCATCTGTATTCAGGAACACGCAAGGGATGTCCCCCTCACTAGCAAAATGGACCAGGTTGAGAGCGCTTTTATTGTGTTATCCCTTGCTTCACGAGTTGGGACAAATCCCACCTGGTCTAAATCTACTAATTCCGGGAGCCATGTCTGCAGCGGGCTGCCAATATCTTCGTAAACAGTTTTAGATCGGTGTTCAACAATGAGATCGGCCTGTAGCTGCCGCACTCCGCCGGATCTTTCCCTTCTTTTGGAATTACCGTAATGTGGGCTAACAATGTGTCCGGCGGAAATGCTGCGCCCAGGCCGATCGCATTAAAGACCTTTATTATCTGACTGCTCAGTAAATTAGCAAATTCTTTATAATATTTTTATTGTATAGCCATCCGGTCCCGGGGCTTTCCCTGTCTTTACTGTTTTTAATATTATGTTCAGTTCCTCTATTGTAATGGGGGATTCTAAACTGGCTCGGGCCGGTGATGGAAGCCTCGGTAAGTTTACTGAGGAAAGATATTCCTCCATTTTAGATATAGCGGTCGGTGTTTGTACCAGGTTATACAGGGTAGAGTAGTATTTACCGAACTCCTCTGCTATTTCTTTTGGCTTCCGCTTTAGTTGCCCCTCACTCCCCTTAATTTGTGGGATATACGTGGAAAGACCTTTTTCCTTTAGTTTCCCAGCCAGAAGTTTGCTACATTTGTCTCCGAGTTCATAATTTACTCTCCTTCCCCTCTGTATTATCGCTTTTGCCTTATATCGTAAGATTTCTGTGATCTGTCTTCTCATCTGGCCTATCTCACTTCCTATTTGGGGGTCTAATGTCTTTTTATGTTGGATTTCCAGTTTCTGAATCCCTTCTAATAACTTTTTGACCTGATGTTCTCTCCTCTTTTTCCGAATTGATCCAAACTTAATCAGAAACCCCCTGATCACTGCCTTGTGCGCCTCCCAGACCATTCCCGGTCACACCGGGTGTGTCGTTTATTTGAAAGTAGGCTGTGATCTCTTTAGCCACCTCTTCCCTGATTTCAGGGTCTTGTAATAGGCTTTCATTTAAACGCCACCTTCTTTCTTGGGCTAGAGCCCCACCAGACAGTGACAGGTGCATACTAACCGGGGCGTGATCTGACCACGTTATACTACCGATGGACACCTCTCTCACTTCAGAGACTAGATAATGGGGTATCAGGAACAGATCTATACGTGAGTAAACTTGGTGTGGATTGGAGAGGAAGGTATAATCCCTTTCCTCTCCATGGAGTGTCCTCCATGCATCCACTAGTTGGGTTTCCTGTAGTTTCCGCAATATTCCCCTCCTTACTCCCTCAGGTGTTGACGAGGTACCCCTGGAGGTATCTATTCTTGGGTCCAAAGAGATATTGAAGTCCCCCCCGAGGATCAACCTCCCCTCTGAGAATTCCAACAGCTTCGACAGTGCCTGCCTCATAAACACATCTTGGTGTACATTCGGTACATACATCGTGGCCAGAGTCACTTTAATTCCCCCGATGTTCCCTTTCAAAAAAATCAGTCTTCCTTTTGGATCTAGGTAACTATTCTCTAATGTCCAGGGAATTCTGTTAGAGATCAGAATCGAGACACCCTTAGATTTTGCTTCCTGATTAGTTGCGTGATATACACATGGATAGAATCTATTCTGAAGGAATGGAAATCCTCCTTTCCTAAAGTGTGTCTCCTGTATGTATGCGATATCTGTCTCTGTCTTTCTTAGGTCATTCAGCAACATCCTACGTTTTTCTGGGGTATTTAGCCCTTTCGCATTAAATGATGTTATTTTTATTCCCTCCATCTCTGTGTTTGAGGGAAAAAAAAAAACCCCCTTCTTCACTTACCCTTACCCAATCCCTCCCTCTTCTAAATGTACCACCCTCCTCCCTCCCTCCCTACCTATCCCTCTCTATACCCCAACGGGGATCGCTCGCCTTCAACCGCCTCCCAATGGTCCGACGTGCGTTCCTATTCTAGGGGCTGGTCAGTTAGGTTAAGATAGCTCCGGCCTGTTCCCCTCCCACCTCCCCACCGACTCATTTGTTTCCCTACAGTTTCTCTTTTCTAATCCATATCCATATCTTTATCTGTTCCCTTCTCTATCCTTCCGTTTGTCCTTTAATTTCACAGCTCTCGGATTCTCAAAATCCTTATTTGTCATTTTATCTCCAAGTTAGGAGGGGAGTACAAATCCATAAATACACAGATAAATACACAAATCTAAAACAACAAAAAAAAAAAACACAATAATCATTCCTTCTTACTCCAAGTCATACCCCCCCCTCCACCCCCCCCACTACCCGATCCACCTCTCTGTATACAATCCCTCTTCACCCCTACTTCCCCCACCCCCCATCTCCCATTGCATTACATTACAGTTCCAGGTTGCACCTTACATATTATATCCTCTATCCAAACTTAATCAGAGATCTCCTCTTCTCTCCTTCCTTTACAAGACCTGCCTCCTGAACCTGCATCTTGGTAGCTATATTCCCTCTATTAACCCCCTCTTCTTCACCCCCCCCCCATCCCAGAACTATGTCTCCATCTCCATCTCCCCCCATCCCCGCCCGCCCCGCCCCCTCCCCCCCGCCCGCCCCACCCCCGAGCCCCCCTCCAGGGCTGGAGGGAAAAAAAGGGATAAGTGCTTCTTAGTCTATTGAGACTTAAAAAACTAAGTGAAACCCAAGAAGTAGGAAGAAAAAAATAAAAAAAATAAATAAAAATAAAAATAAAATATAAAAACAAAATATCGTGCTTTATATATATATATGGGGGGGAGGGCATACTACTACCCTCCTCCCTTTCCGTGTTCCACTCCTTCCTTCCGCTTCCCCCTTCATTCTCTTAGATACTTCCCTCTCTTTTACTTCCCTATGAATTGTGGGTTGCGGGTACAACTTATATCATACATCCTAGTTCTTATTCCGTGCATTACTACCCCTTGTGCCCCATTGATACCATTCTGTTTAAGATAAAGTGATCGTGTTACCAATTCTAAAAAAGTTCTAACAAATGCACAGTGTAAACACCCAAAAAAAATTAAAATAGAAAATGGAAGTAATAATAAATAAAAATAATCATAATAAATAAAAATATATAAAAACACACAAAAAAAAAAAAAAAAAAAAAAAAATACATAAGGAATCATTATAGCTTACAATTGCACTCATTTACAGTGCTTATACAGTGTTCAATCTCCACTGTGCAGTCCCCCTGTGAGTCCCTTGTGACAATTTAGTCTCATCCTGTGATACCCATAAGGACCTATCCCCTCTCAGGGGGGGGTGGCCAAAAAAAAAAAAAAAATGGGGCTCCCCCACCAGAGACTCCCGTTGGGCGGCGGGGGCCCCGGGCGGGACGGTGCGGCAGACGGGGGGGGGGGGGGACGAGGGGAGAGGAGGGAGAGGGAACAAGAAAAAAAAAAGGGGGGTACATATTGCATTAATTTAGGGGCCTGTAGGGACTGAGCACCCTCATCTATCTGTAAGGGGCACAGACTTATCCGACCCCGGCCATCCTCCCCATCTAGAGTACAGGGGGGGGGAGACCCGGGGTGGGGAGCAGGGGGCGGGAGGTGGGAGGGGGGGGGGAACTACATGTCAATCAGGCCTGCCACTTATATAAGGGACGGCCAGAATAGTGAGCAAAAAAAAAAAAAAAAAAAGGGGAATAAAAATAAAAAATAAAAATAGGAAATGACCTTTTTCCCTCCTTTACTCCCTTCCTTTCACGGACTACTCATTACTCATTACTTCCTTACTAAGCCCCCATTAGCCCCCCTCCTCCCCCCGTCTTTAGAGGGGGTTTGCCCCCTCACTCCTGTCGCGCCTATTGTTCTTGTTGGGCCTGGGAGATGTTGTAACCAATTCGGGACCTCCATTATTTCCATCTCCATGAATTCAAACAGTTCGGGGAGCTCCAGGGGCTGTTGTAAATGAAATGACTGTGTGTTTTTCTTTATTATAACAGCGATCGGGTATCCCCACCGATATGTCCCTCCTGCCTTCCTGACTTTGTCCAGCACTGGGGCGCAACATTGCCCTCCGTTGTAGCGTGGCCCGGGAAAGATCTGGTAAAATTTGTATCCGAGAGCCTTCATATGTGATCTCCTCTGCTTCCCACGCTTTCCGACTTATAAGTTCTTTCTGTGAAAAATATTGGAAGCAGCCGATCACATCTCTTGGTCTATTCAGATTTACTGATATGGGACCTAGTGCTCTATGCAACCTTTCAAACTCAAGAGGTTGAGGGGGGAGGGAGTCCACTAATTTGCGGCATATTTCCTCTATAGCTTTCTGGAGTACCTCTTTATCAATCGTTTCGGGTATCCCCCTAAATCTCAGGTTTTTACGTCTGCTACGGTCCTCGATTTCTTCTAATTTAAGTTGCAAGAAATCTACCTGAGAGGTATGTGTCCTCTGGATACGCTCCAGGTGGCTGACCCGCTCCTCTAACCTCCCCCCGTCCGTCTCAATACGGGTGCACTTATCTGCTAGTTGCTGTACTTCTCCCCGTACAGTTTCCAGGTCTCTGCGATGCGTCTCTTCCATCCTTGCTACTAACGCCTCCATATCTGCACGCGTGGGGAGAGCTTGTATGTCCGCTCGAGTGGGCAGTGAATGCAGCAGCATTCTCAGCATTCCTAGCTCCGACGGCTCCTGTCCCTCTCGCAAGTTGTCGCTTAGCTGCCTCTGCTCCTCGTGCGTACTCGGCGTCTCCTTCGCTCCGGGGGCGGACATTCCTCGGGCTTCCGTGCTGTTCTCTGCCCGTACGCTGGACTCCCAGCACGTCCCCTCCCCACGTGATTCAGTCTCTCTGCTCCGGTTTGCTGCCGCTCTAGTCTGTGGGAAGAACTGCTGTATCTCGGGCTGTAGCTTGGTCTTAGGCAGTTTCCCTTCGTTCTTCATCCCAGCTACACCGAGCTGTTTTTCCGCTGTTTTTCCCGCTTCCTCTCTAGGGCATTTAGCCTACTTGTCTCCCCGGTCTGTAGGGACTTTTTTCAGCCTCTCTCTCTAGTTAGTCGGCGGGAGGGCGGAGGAGCTCTGGAGCTAGTGTGTCTCTACTCCGCCATCTACAGACCACACCCCCCGAGGTCAACACCGAGTAGGTATTAAAAACTTTTAAACGATACTGCACTATTGGTGCTTTTTACCTCCCTGGTGAGGGTCATTGTTGTCCATTGGACGTGACTCCTGAGGGGGACTTTATCCACAGAGAAAGATTACTGTTCACTTGGACACACAACATTCTGAAACCACTGAAACACTGTTGGCTATAATATACATGCTGTTACCTTACAGCAGTAAGGTAAGGGGACACCCTCACTTAACTTCAAAAGGATATTGGAATTCCTTCTCTGCACCACCTTCATGCTGAATATTTTGGCATAAGCACCAGCACCTTATTGTTGATTGTTCCTTTGATATTTTTTATCTTTTAAACAGCTTTGGTTTTTGCTGTTTTTCTGCATGGACACTGATGCGATTTCTTATTATCACTCATGTGTGTTGCTTTAGGTTTGCTACCAGGACCGATCCTAGGGTCACAGGCGCCTGGGTGCAGAAATATTTCTGGTGCCCCCACATGGGCGTGGTCATCTTTACCAACTCCTCCCCTTTACAAATGTTTTTATGGCAATGACTCAAACATAGAGATGCTCCCCTAAGAAGTCTTTGTTACCCTGGGGTCCTCCCATGATCTTTTAACAATAAAGAAAATACTGGAAGAGTGTACGCTAATGAGACCTGGAGGGGAACCTCTCTGATGCTGTTAGAAAGTGTCCCAGACATAGTACAGGAGATGGTCAGAGACTGTGGACATGATACAAGAGATGGTCAGAGACTGCAATCATAGTACAGAAGATGGTCAGAGAGTGTAGATATATTACAGGAGACAGTCAGAGACTGAAGATATAATACAGGAGATGGTCAGAGGCTGCAGACATACTACAGGAGACTTTCAGGGACTGGAGAAATAATACAGGAGACGGTCAGGGACTGCAGATATAATACAGGCGATGGTCAGAGACTGCAGTTCCTATGGACATAAGTAGATAATGGCCGATCGGCTCTCACCTGACCCAGCGATACAGCAACAACGGTTCCTCTGATCAGGAGTCAGCTCACTCTGAATTGCCCATGGATACTCCGCTGGGTAGAGCCCAGATCTTTATTCTGGCAATGACTCCATTCCTTTCTCCGCCAGGAATGGCACTAGGCTGTGTGGCTTTCCCTCTGGTGGCACAGGGCAGTGGGGTTCTCTCTCTGATGGTGTTCTCTCAGCACTGTCCTCTCCCTCTGGAGTCTTGGGTGCATTTCCCTGAAAGCTTTCCCAGGGTCCTGGCTTTCTCTCTCTCATTCAGCTGAGCAAGCCGTGTGGGCTGCAGTTTCTTTGTTACAGTGGGGCTGCCAGTCCTCAAACTATATGTCCCACAATCCTCTTCTCTGCTCCTTTTTCTATTCTATTTCTTCCCTGGCCGATATGAAGGCGGGGAAAAAAAAAAAAGGGTGACTGTGCTGGCAAGCGCCGCTCGCTAGTACAGCATTGCACATGAAGAGGAGGAGGAGAGGGAGTGGGAGGAGGAATGAAGAGCCCGCAGCTGCAGTGGGTCACTAGGGTTGTTGTCATCCGGTGCGGTAAAACATGGTGTGACGCACCTTCCACCACCTATAGTCACCCCTCAGTACAGACCCCCTCCACTAAGTATAGACCCCCTCAGTCAGTGCAGACTCCTCACTAAGTATAAACCCCTCCCTCAGTACAAACCACCCCCCTCCATTGGTACAGACCCCCCAGGACAAACCACCCCCCCTCAATTAGTACAGACCCCCTCCATAAGTACAGACCCTCCTCCTCCATTAGTACAGACCCCCCAGGACAAAACACCCTTCCATTAGTACAGACCCCCTTCCAGTAGTAAAGACCGCCCCAGAACAACGCCCCTCCATTTGTACAGACCCCCAGGACAAACCAATCCCCCTCCATTAGTACAAACTCCCCATGACAAAACCCCCATTAGTACAGACTCCCCCAAGGACAAACCCCCCTATTAGTACAGACTTCCTCAGGACAAACAAAATTAAAGTGGTAAGAAAAAGGGGTGGTGGCGCAGCTCAAGTGTGGTTTCTGGATGTCCTGTCACCAATAAGTCCTGTAATCCGTGTCCAAAGATATGTGGTGAAGTGTAGATAATCGTGTCAGGCTTCTCAACTCGGTGGGCTCATATATGGGGCCCCCGGTATGGTGGTGATGAAAAGAGAAGTGGCCCTGATTAAGCATGTGAGAATCAGCTCAGCAATCTGAGAAAAATGTTTGTGAATGGTAATATAATGGGAGTCACTCCAGGGACAGTCAATCACACTTGAAGGTCCCGAAGCCTCCTATAAGTGATAATACGGGATTGAAGAAGATTGTGCCCTGTGTGCTGTAGGTGAATGGATTCAGGCCTGAAGTGGCCAATACAAGTGAAAAAAAAGAAAAAAAATGCACTAAGTGCTGAAAATATCATGCAATCCAAAAAGTTGAGTATAGTTCAATCCTATCATACATAAATGCGACAACTAAAAGAGCATAGAAATAAGTGCATCCATATAATCGGAAGATCCCTTATGGGGATAGGTATACAATATAAAAAATGCAACAAGACCAAAGAGTCCGTGTATAAGCTCCAAGGTGTCCTTAAATTAAGGCAAACCAATATGACAGTGCAAATGAAAATCACTAAAGTGATGATTAGGCACGGAAGAAATAGGTAAATTCCTGTGTTGGGATCTTCAAAATGACATCCGTAGTCCCCCCAGCTGGGTCTCCACTCACCAAATGGTCGTCCCCACACGGGGGTGTTGAGCCTTCCGAAATCAGGAGGGCTGTTAGCTTATCAGCTATCTCCTGACGAGTGTTGATCCTCAGCGTGGTACAGGAACCGTAGAAAAAATGGTGTAAGAAAAAAGAGAGGAGCTCCAAATAGAGTAGTACGAAAAATACTCTGGACTATTTATTGGTAAAAATTATGTTTAAAAAAACCTTGCTTGCAGGCAAGAAAGTAAAACAAATAAAACAATTAGCGAGACGTCCGTCAGATCCTGGGTGTAAGCAGCGTGGGAACCGCAATAGTCTATTGTAATCCAATCCCCCCAAAACAAACCCCCCCATTAGAACAGACTCCCCAGGACAAACCCCACCATTAGTACAGACTCCCCCAGGACAAACCCCACCATTAGTACAGACTCCCCCAGGACAAACCCCACCATTAGTACAGACTCTTCCAGGACAACCCCCCTCCATTAGTACAGACCCCCCAGAACAAACCCTTATCTCGATTAGTACAGACCCCCCAGGACCACCACCCCATTAGTACAGACCCCCCATTAGTACAGACTCCTCCCAGGACAAATCCTTTTCCCCTCCATGTAGTACATCAGACTCCCCACAGAGCTCCAACCCCTCTCCGTTGTGGGAACATTGTGTAACCTCCCCAGGAGAAACCCACCTTGCTTGCTACAAAACTAAAGCACTCCCATGGGAGGGGGTTATATAGACTTCCCCAGGAGAAACCCCCCCATGTGAAGAACAGATTACACCAGGTCCAAAAAAACTCTATTAATACAGACCCCTCCAGAAGGTACAACCCTCATATAACCCATATGTAATGACTCCCCACAGGACAAATGCGCGCTGTGTAAAGTGTATGTACTCCAAGAAAAACCAGGATTTTACAATGGTCCCTAAGCTGTTATTAAAAATCCCTTTTTTTCAACCAAGGCACACTTTAAAATCTGTCAGAATCTCGAGGCACACCAAACCAAAAATGTGAAAAAAAAATTATGCCACTTGCTATTTGCACAGTGGTTCAATTAATTAAAACAAAACACAATATAATACCCCAATTTGTGGGTAACCTTCATCTTTTCTGTGAAGAACACTAGCAGCAGACAATGTAATCCAGCAATAGCACATACCTACATGCCTTTGATTAAAAATTATTAGAAAAATTTCTTCCAGCATGAAACTCGCAATAAGAAAGTATGCAATTTTCTATTACGTTTTGTCCTGGAAGGTGTCCACCTTATTATGTTACTATGTAAAGATTAATTTGACATTCTGCCTACACCAATGCTATGTAAGGTTGCCACGTATCCAGTAAAAATTCGAGATTTTCCTAGCTTGTGACGGAAAATATTGATTATATGATGACAGGAGGCGAGTATCTGTGCATTAATCTTCCTTTATTAATGCTCACAGCAGAATCTATTTCTAATAACCCAATGTAAAACGAAAAAACTTTTAAAACAGACTACCACTCTCAGCAGTCCATATAACCTCTAGCCACGCCCCCGACAGTGACCTCCATAAAAGGGGGCTGTCTGTGAATGTTCCTCCTCTTTCTTGATGCGATGACCTCTAAGATAGAAAACGGCACCCGAACGGAGGAAAGAAAAACGTGTCTTCGGAACTCAGACTGGCCGGTCGACATCCGACAGCTTCAGATGGGAAGGTAACAATCAACCAAAACCCAACGGGGTTTCCCGGAACAACTGATTCCCAACGAGGATCCTCAAATGAGCTGCGTTCCAACTTGCAGGTAGGAGTAAATCATTCTCCAAACTGGATTATTCGTCTGTACGGTTCAGATCGGTACTCAGTAACCTGCGAATAAATGAAAACCAATCATAATAGGGAGGGTCGGGAGGGAAGATACTCGCCTCCTGTCATCATATAATCAATATTTTCCGTCACAAGCTAGGAAAATCTCGAATTATATATCTGACAGGAGGCTCATATCTGTGCAAGTTCAAAGCTAGAATTTAAGCATGAAGATATGATTAAACACAATACACAATAAACTTAAGAGAGGACTGACAAGGAGATGTGATCCTGTGGTCTGAAGTAAAACTGACGGAACGTGGTCTCAGAAGACCAATCTGCCGCTCTCAAGAGATCTGAAAGAGAGCCTCCTGATACAACTACTTTGGTAGCCATAGCACCCCTGGTGGAGTGAGCTCCGAAGAGGGTAACATCGATCCCCGCCATTTCCATGGCGGTCCTCACCCATCGTGCCAGGGAGGCAGATGAGACTGGAAGGTGAGGTCTGACGTAGGACACAAGAAGTTGAGAAGAGTCCGCGGAACGCAGGGTAGCGGTTTGAGATTCGTATGCCTGGAGGCAACGAACGACACAGAGGAATGGATGATCAGGGAAGGAAGGATAGAAGACGGAGTGAATACCGGTTTTGGTCCTACGAACAATGGAAAATTCAACACCCTGCGGCGAGAATTGTCGCCTGGAGATGTCCAGAGCCCTAACGTCCGACACTCTCTTTACGGAAATTAGACATAGGAGGACCGTTAGTTTTATGGATAAAAGTTTCAGAGATAGGTCTACGTTGTCCCCCCAACTGGCGAACATATCAAGCACCTTGGATACGTCCCAGGTCGCTTGGTATCTAGGCCTAGGGGGACGTTGAAACTTCACGCCTCTTAAAAGTCTACATATCAGTGGGTGTTTGCCCACTGGCAAGGAATCTACGGGGCAGTGATAGGCTGAGATAGCTGATCGATAGATATTAATAGAGCTGTATGATCTGCCGGCTTGATAGGAATCTGCCAGGTAATTCGCTATTAGAGATACAGGGGCCTGTACGGGATCAACCTGTCGTTGATCACACCAACGAACCCAGAGTCTCCAGGCTGATCGATATGCCGATCTAGTCCCGGGGGCCCAGGCCATGATGAGGAGATTCTGAGCCGATTCTGAAAGGTCTCTATCCGGGGCTGGGATCCCGACACTAACCACGCCAGAAGTGGTAGGTTGTTCCCTAGTACCAGAGGGTGAAAGTTCCCGCTCGGATTGGTGAGAAGGTGAGGGAAATGGGGAACCAGCCTGGGGGGGTCTACCGTCATCCCTAGTAACAGAGGGAACCATGGTTGGGTCGGCCACCATGGTGTAATCAATACCACAGTCGCCCCGAGATTGGTTATTCGTAGAAGAAGCCTGGGAATCATCTGAAAGGGGGGAAATGCGTAATGTGTTCCCTCCGGCCAAGGTTGGCGGAGAGCGTCCACCGCATAAGCCTCCGGATCCGGCCTCCAGCTGAAGAAGCGAGGCAGTTGGTGGTTGAGGCGGGAGGCGAAGAGATCTGTAGATAGCGGTCCCCAGAGACGTTGCAATCGAAGAAATATTGACCGATCCCGTCTCCAGTCGCTGGAATCGCGAAGATAACGAGAGTTCCAGTCGGCTACCGAGTTGGAGACTCCCGGGATGTATTCCGCTATGGGGGTAATGTCGTGAGCTAGGCAAAAGTGCCAGAAATCCTTCGCGATATGCGCCAGAGTCCTGGATTTTGTGCCTCCCAAACGGTTGACATATTGTACCGCTGCTACATTGTCCATGCGAAATAGAATACAGCATGTGGAAGTATGAGGCATGAAACTTTTGACAGCGAATAAGGCTGCCAAAAGTTCCAGCGCATTGATATGAAGGGAGGTTTCTGTTGCGGACCACGTCCCTCCTGTGGAGGCCGTCCCGCATCGGGTGCCCCAGCCCTGACGGCTGGCGTCCGATTCTATGACGACGTCCGGGTTGGGATTGAAGATGGTTTTGCCGTTCCATTCGACGGCATGGTAAAGCCACCATCTCAGTTCCTCGGTAGTCTCCTGGCAGAGAGGAATCTCGTCTGAGTATCTGAGGCCCTGTCTTAGGTGCATAATTTTGAGCCTCTGGAGGGCCCTGTAATGAAGTGGGGCCGGAAAGATGGCCTGAATGGAGGCCGCAAGCAAGCCCACCAGACGCGCTAGTGTACGGAGGGATAGGTGGCCCTTGCATAAAGCTGCACGAATCTCCTTGCGAATAAGGGCAAGTTTGGATTTGGGGAGACTGAGGGTGGATTGAACGGTGTTTACCGTAAAGCCCAAGAACTCCACCTGTTGGGATGGAACCAAGATGGACTTCCCGTGATTGATAAGAAAGCCCAGATTTTGTAATAGGGATATAGTCCAGGACATGTGGAGTAGGGCTTGACTCTTGGAATAGGCCATGAGGAGAATGTCGTCTAGATAGATAATCAGACGTACCCCTCTGCTTCTGAGTGCTGCCACCACTGGTTTCATGAGTTTGGTGAAACACCAGGGGGCGGACGACAGGCCGAACAGAAGGCAAGTAAATTGCCACATCCTGCCTCTCCACGGGAAACGCAGTAGGTGTTGCGATTCGGGGTGTATGGGGACTGTAAGGTATGCGTCTTGTAGATCCACCTTCACTAGCCAGTCTCCAGGGTGGAGAAGGTCTCGGAGAAAGTGGATTCCCTCCATCTTGAAATGTCGATACTCGACATACTGGTTTAGTTCCCTGAGATTTATCACCGGTCGGTAACCTCCCCCTTACTTGCGAACCAAGAACAGGTTGCTTATGAAGCCTGGGGAAAGGGGGTCTACTTCTACAATTGCCTGTTTGGTCAGCAGGTCTCGCATTTCTTTGTCTATGAGAAGGCTGGTTTGTCTTGCGAACCGAATGGGAGGGGGAATTATGTTGAGAAGTGGTGGGGAGAGTATGTCTATAGTGAACCCCGCTACGGAGTGTAAAATCCATGCGTCTGCCGTAATCGCAGACCAGGTTTGAATAAAATACCTCAGACGTCCCCCCACAGGAATGTGATTGAGTGTGGTGTAAGGTATACTCACCGGTAGGAGGTCGGGATCGTGGGTAACCTCGTCCACCACGTCCACGCCAGGGTCTGCCTCGGGGAGGGAAGAAGGGTGCAGGTTGCGCCACCGATGTGGGGTAGGATGGAGCCTGGTACTGAAATTGAGCAAAGGGTCTGCCTTGCGGCCTGTAGGAAGTGGAACGGCCGGCAGAACGGCCTCTATTTCTGCCGGCCCTGTTAAAAACCTTGCTGGTCCCGGTTCTCCTTAGAGAGTTTTGGGCCTTGTCTAGACTGGTGAATAGACCTACAAATTTATTTATGTCCTTGATCACCATGTCACCAAAGAGCATGCCCTCGGCCGACGGGCCGGGTTCGGATTCCGCCAGGTGTGATAACTGGGGGTCTAGACGCATGAGAATCGACCTGCGTCTTTCCACCGAGCATGCCGTGTTGGCGGTGCCAGCCAGGCATAGGGCTCTTTGTGCCCAACCTCTAAGTTGCGGGAGGTCAACTGGCTGTCCAGAAGCCGCAGCCTGTTCTGAGAGGTTCAGGATTTTCGTCAGTGGACCCATAAGGTCCAGGACGCGGTCTTGTATGGCTCGGAAGGAGCGTTCGATGCCCTTCTTCTGAAATTTTCCCGTCTTTAGGAGGTATTTTATTAAGACCGGGTCCACCTCTGGGGTGGCCACAACCTTCTTAGGTATGGAGGGTCTGGGGCATTCAGCCCTTAGTTTATTTACGGCCATTTCTGTCTAAGGACTTCCTAGCCCAAAGTTCCACGAATTGTGAAACGTGTGGCAGCGGTGTCCATTCTCCAGAACGCGGGTGTATAATTGCGTCTGGGTGGAAAAAAGGTTCTCCAAGAGCGTCCAGGAGGACCTCGTCCTGCGTGGCGGGAGTGGCGGCTGTGTCAAGTGCCGTAGCCCCAGCATCTTCAATATATGACTCGGACTCTGATACCTCCGACCCATCAGAAGGATCGACCGAATCGTCCTCTGAGGAGTCCTCGTATGAGTCTGGTTTAGCCCTTCTAATGGCTTTATACCCCTTTTGTGGAATCTCCCTGGGGTCCAGGGGTCGAGCAATATCTGATTGATGCTGGGGATGGTAGACCGTGGTGGGGGCTACCTGTAGCAAATTGTTTACTTCCCCTGCCGGGGAGTCATGCACCGCTAGGGTGTGTTTTCTTTTGTGTGAGGCCTTACCCTTTTTAATATGCGGTTCACCGCTTTGGGGCGGTGGTAATGGGGCATTTGCGGGTTGCTGGGTCCAGGCCGATGGGGTAGCAGAGGCCAGGGCAGCTTGTATGGACATTTGGATAATGTCCTGAAGTTGCGTAGCACTAAGGGTGTGGGAAATGCCTGCTGAGGGGATGTCTCCACTGGGGGACAGCTGGTTAAGTTCAGCCATGGCAATAAATAAATGGGTAAATGGCAGCAGGTTAGTGGTGTACACAGTACTATGGTGCTAGATGTCAGCAGCGTTAAAGATATTATTTATATTATTGTTATATTAGCCCGGTATACAACCTAATAGGCAGCTTTATGGTCAGCAGGCTCCTATCCTCCCCACCGTCGGCGCCGAATGGTGACGGAAAGAGGAAGAGCCTTAGACCTCCAGCAGCCCGGGAACGTAATCTCGCGAGATTACGGACGCTGGGCGCTGGTTGGTTGGGCTGGGTAGCGTCTGAAGCTCCGCCCCCCGTACGCGCGCCACTGTGTGAGGAAGGAGGGGGGAAAATGGCGACCGCTGACAGAACGCCAGATGAAGCGCACACAGAGCGGAGGGGTGGCAATGTCCGGCGGATAACACTGACAAGGGGAAAGTGAGACCCCCCCGACCTCCGCGCAATGCTGTAACAACAGTGTAGAGAGACAGCATAAGCGCGCGAGACAACAGCTGGGGGGCTGAGGGGAAGAACGAAAGTTCTGGAAATACAGTGAAATAAGGGAAAAAAACTGGAAATACACAAAAGTAGTAGGAACAAATAAACAAATATCTTTAAAGAAGTAACAGGGGGCAGAGAGGGCCCCCTGTACTCCCTGACAATAAATTGTTACAAGTCAAGTACTTATCTGTCTGTGAGCAGAAAAGAAAGAGGAGGAACATTCACAGACAGCCCCCTTTTATGGAGGTCACTGTCGGGGGCGTGGCTAGAGGTTATATGGACTGCTGAGAGTGGTAGTCTGTTTTAAAAGTTTTTTCGTTTTACATTGGGTTATTAGAAATAGATTCTGCTGTGAGCATTAATAAAGGAAGATTAATGCACAGATATGAGCCTCCTGTCAGATATATAATTTAACTTATCACCAATTACATTAATGGGACCATAAGGCTGATATTTTTCGTTTCCGATAAGGCTGATATTTTCCCAAAAATGGAGGCAACTTTAATGCTATGCTATTGGATATAAACACTGAAGCCACTGATTTTACCCCCAAAAAATACCTGGCAAGTCAACGCAAATAAAAAGAAAAAACGTGACAAAGAAGCTTTTCAAAACAATGGCTAACCTGTGTACATATGTTGTGTGTCAACATGGAGGAAGGAGGCGAGGAGAGAAGAGCCGCTGTACCAAGCTGATCCCTGAGCGGGGATGGATCATGTGACATCATGGCGCGCCGGGCGGCTTTGTAATTCCCGCCTTCTGAGCTTGCAGCACCTATGATGAACGTCACACGTCCCATAGTCACGGATTGGAGCAGTAAGACGTCCATCATAGGCGCTGCAGCTTCCGAAAGCCGGGATCTGTGTCTCGCGACTCCACACTCAGCAACACACGGCGCTCGCTCGGAGCTCATAATTAATTATCCTCCTAACCTGCACTGTAATAACAAATATTAACCAAGTGCCCATCAGATAGCTGCCTATATTGGGGGTCATTTTGCTGCGGCACACCTGGGGACTCTTCACGGCACACCAGTGTGCCGCGGCACACTGGTTGAAAAACACTGCCCTAGAGGTAAATTTTACTTGTCGGATATCCTGTAGTAGGAAAGTGCCAATGGTGGGTGGACTTCCTATATGGGTAACCAGCGGGAATTTGGATTCCCAAAAACAAGAGGATAACCTATATAATATAAAAAGAAGGAAAAGAGGTGTTGGAAGTGATATCTATGGTCACCCGGCCAAGTAAGGCATATAAATTACAAAGTGAATGTATGTCAAGTGTCTGTGTGAGCATGAGTAGACAGGATCCCGTGCAGGTTGAAAGAATGCTGTGCAGACTGACAAGGTGGTGGTTCAAAAGTATGTGCTATGATAAGTACCAGAGTGTGTTCTATTACATATATTGTAAGCACCCTATTACCCCCCCCCCCCAGGAAAAAAAACATTAGTACAGACCCCCCAGGACAACCCCCCCATTAGTACAGACTGTGACGGTGGTTGAAAATATCCCCGTCAAGCATTCCCTTCTCCTTCCATAAAATAAACCACCCAATATTCCCCGACTGGGAATATCCCTGGAATCCCCGAATAATCCACACATGAGCCAAGGCTTAATGCTGGATGTAACAGGACACATTTTAATGGCAAAACTCTGCAGATTTATATACACAGTTTACAAGCTTGTCATCAATCAAAGAACAATGAAATCTCCACCCCCTTTTCCACACACTGGGGGTTTCCATACAGAGGCATTTCGGCACCGCAAAGCTTACCACATCACATTCTTTAACTGAATTCAATTAACCTTTAGAATACACAATCACAGATCTAAAAGACATTTAGTAATTATCTCCCAGAGACAGAAGCCCCCAGGGGTAATTACTACAATGAAGCAATCAGAATAACAATTAACACCTCTACACACTGAACAATAAAATGTATCTCACAAGCCCGACTCCGGTATGCCATTGAAGGGTCATTGTCCAATTATCCAGGTCTAGAGGCACACAGACATTAAAATTAGCAGGGAGAGAATTACACTGAAGTATATAGGCAATTGCATAAAAGTCCTTCACAATGGCCCCCCCTTTTCTCCCTGCTCCGGCAACTCGGTTGGACCTTTCCTGGTCCAGTAGAGTTGACGGGTTCAGAGCTTCTAGTCCGAGGTTAACTCCGTTTGGCGTGACAATCCATCGGCATTCCCGTTTTGCTTGCCTGGGCGGTAATGAATCGTAAAGTCATAGGGCTGTAAGGCCAAGCTCCAGCGTAGCAAACAGCCGTTGTCCCCTGAAACCCGGTTAAGCCACACCAAGGGATTGTGGTCGGTGATGAGAGTGAAAGCCCGGCCATAAAGGTAAGGTGTGAGCTTTTTGAGGGCCCATACCAAGGCCAAACACTCTTTTTCAATGGTGGCGTAACTGACCTCCTTTGGCAACAGCTTCCGACTCAGGTATGCCACCGGGTGCTCTCCTCCATCCTCCCCGATCTGGCTTAGTACTGCCCCCAGTCCAAACATTGAAGCGTCGGTGTGAACAATAAATCTTTTGTTAGGATCTGGGGTAATCAACACCGGAGCATTAACCAGAGCAGTCTTTTCCAGGACTGTCTGCCAGGATAACCCATCCGCCTTCCTGGTTTGAGGCCCTGGCCCATAATCGGACGGCAAGAGGCTCGCATTCAGTCCTCTCCAAAAGCCCCTGTCCCAGCTAGGCCTGTCACACATCTCCCCTTTTGGCAGGGGACTAACCCAGTAGGAGACACCAGATGGGTTGTCTCTGAATTCAGTCAGTAGTTCCAGTCCCCCAATGCCGGTATCCATACAGTACCCCAAATCACTTGCTCCAAACCGAGCATTACTCACGCCGCCATCCTCTGCCTCTCTCAGGGAACACGTCTGCCGCTGGGGAGAGGCCTGGACTAGCCCTTCTCCCTGGAGTCCTTTCAGCCGCTGGAGAGATGACAGGGTGGCTGGGCTAAGTCCATCATGCTGTTGGGGATCTGGGCCAACTGGCCACCATTTATGGGGTATACCAGTGGAGACTGAAGTCCCATGCACTGATGTGAGGTGAAAATCCCCCAGTGCTTGCAAAGCAAAGCCGACATCCTCCTGTTTCAGTCCTGTACCATTTTCTGGGGTTGTGCCAGTGGAGACTGAAGTCCCATCCACTACCCCAGGAACCCCTTCTTCTGTTAGGTGAAAGCAGAGGCCCGGGGCACTCTGCTCTGTTGCCAGCTCTTCCGCTGGGTTGCTGTGAGTGGAGACCACAGTCCCATCCACCGATATCCGCTCAAGCTGTAGTGGGATGCAGCCGCCAGTAGCATCCTGTCCTGCTGCCAGGGATTCCGCTGGGAGTAAGAGCTTTACCACCTCAGCTGGTTGCTGGGGAGGGGGGCCAACCGCCCCGTCTCCCTGGAACTCCACATTTGGTCCCGGTGCTGGGCAGAGATGGCTGGCAATCTGCCCTGTTGCCAGCACTTCTGCTGGGGATGCATAATCCAGAACATCCTCTGAACAGTCCATACATTCTGTAATCTGTGGCTGGGGAGTGATCGCCATCTTCTCACCCTGAGCCTCCGAAACTGCCACAGGGGTGGGGCAGAGGTCTTGAACCCTCTGTCTGGTGACCAGCGCTTCAGCTGGGGAAGTTCCTTGTAACTCCACAAATACTGCTCTTGGGGCTGGGCAGAGCACAGTGAAGTGTGGCCCTGATACCAGCTCTTCTGCTGGAGGCCCATCAGGTTGTTCTTCCTCAGCAGAGAAGTCTATCAGATCCCCTGTCTCTGCAACTGGTGTCTGGAGATAGAGGTTCACCATCTCCTGTCTTTCATTTGGTGCTGCTTCTTTAGGCGTTGTCACCGATCGTCGTATTTCTGCAATTCTCAGCTCATGTTGCCGCTCTCGTTCTTTCTCATCAAAAGCTTTAAAAGCTCTAAACGGAATCTTCCTTGTGTCTGCTGTGCTGTACTCACTGTTTGGAGAATGTGCGGCTGCTTGTTGGACTGCTGCCAGTTTTAACTGTAGTTCTGCGTTTCTTATTTGTTTAGCCTCCTCCGCTACCATGGTCATCACTTTCAGCACCACATCCGCCGTTGGGTTCGGACCGAACCATGCTAATTTCTCTCTTATTAGCTTGTTGGCTGGTGATTCCTCATCCTGAATCACTGGTGTCCCCATCTTCTGTACTGCAGGCCTTGCTGCAACCGAGTTCTCCTGGTCTAGCTCCATTTATTCTGCTATGATGACACGCTCGGTTTTGCTGCTAGCAATCCTTCCACAAACTTCCAGTAGTCCTTTCCGTGTACTTCTTTTAAGCAGGGTGTATCAGTCTTCCATTCACTGTTCCCAGTGTCTGCTTGGAATCCTGGTGTAACGGAAGGTAGAAGGGAAAATCCCGCTGCTGCCAACCAGTGTGACGGTGGTTGAAAATATCCCCGTCAAGCATTCCCTTCTCCTTCCATAAAATAAACCACCCAATATTCCCCGACTGGGAATATCCCTGGAATCACCGAATAATCCACACATGAGCCAAGGCTTAATGCTGGATGTAACAGGACACATTTTAATGGCAAAACTCTGCAGATTTATATACACAGTTTACAAGCTTGTCATCAATCAAAGAACAATGAAATCTCCACCCCCTTTTCCACACACTGGGGGTTTCCATACAGAGGCATTTCGGCACCGCAAAGCTTGCCACATCACATTCTTTAACTGAATTCAATTAACCTTTAGAATACACAATCACAGATCTAAAAGACATTTAGTAATTATCTCCCAGAGACAGAAGCCCCCAGGGGTAATTACTACAATGAAGCAATCAGAATAACAATTAACACCTCTACACACTGGACAATAAAATGTATCTCACAAGCCCGACTCCGGTATGCCATTGAAGGGTCATTGTCCAATTATCCAGGTCTAGAGGCACACAGACATTAAAATTAGCAGGGAGAGAATTACACTGAAGTATATAGGCAATTGCATAAAAGTCCTTCACACAGACCACCCAGGATAAACCCCCCCATTCGTGCAGACCTTTCCATTAGTACAGACCCCCCACTAGTACAGACTCCACCCATTAGTACAGACCACCTCTAGACAAACCACCCATTAGTACAGACCCCCCCATTAGTACAGACCCCCAGGACAAACCCCCCCCCCATTAGTACAAACTCCCCCCATTAGTACAGACCCCCCAGGACAACCCCCCCATCCCCATTAGTGCAGACCCCCAGGACAAACCCCCCCTCCATTAGGGTACATAAAAACACCCAGAGCACAGATCGCCACAGACAGGAGTTTTTTTGACAGAGAGAAGAGCAGAATATGTGTCAGGCATGGACCGCCCCCTTAGCGACGTCGCTGAGTGGCTAGTGTCTCTCCACACAGAGACAGCTGCTCCAATCTCCGGCTTCTTCACTCCTCTCCTCTAACAGGAGGAGGAAGGGGTGACGGCCATAGTATAGAAAAACACGAAGGCAGCGTCGGGGAGAGCCACCTCTCTACACGAACAAGGAGAGGAGGAGAATTGAGGGGAGCACTCTGGCGCTTCAGCGCCCCCACCTCTGTGGCACCTGGGTGAACTGCACCCCATGCACCCCGCGTAGGATCTGCTCTGTTTGCTACTATATAGCAGTGCATGCTTCATTATCACTGAGCACTCTGTATTTTTGATTGGATGTCATTTGTATCACCAATATCAGCGATTAATATTTTTTGATGTTTACATATCAGTTATAGCAACTGTCTTTTCTTTCATTCATCTACCCTATCACACAGCGCAGCACTATTTATTTATTTTAGAGTTGTACAAAGATTGCGCCTCTATCCAGGAGTCATGTTTAGCTTGAGAGGGATCTGCTACCAATCAATGCCTGTTCTTTGTCCTTCAATTCATCCCGAACCCTATTCTCCCATTCCCTAGAGCGAGTTTTAATACCAGATATTTCTTTAATAAGGCATCCCCTCAGAAATGCCTTATGTGTATCCCACACCATCCCTGCACTGGCAGATCCTTTATTAAAATGTAGAAACTCCTGTACTGCCTCTCCCGTTCCATCCGATGGAGGGAGCAGGGTCAGCCAGTATGGGTTTATTTTCCACAATGGGCAGTCTGATGTCACAGAAACATAGAGCCGTACCCAGAATGGTGAATGATCTGATATTAAGCAGGGTTCATAAGCCGAGTCTTCTACCTGCTGCATTAACACCTAATTTCCCAAGCCTAGATTTATACGGAAGAGACCATCATACGTGGTAGAGTAGCATCTATCATCTACATGCCTCTCACGCCAAACATCATGGAGTCCTATTTCCCAGAGCAGGGAGGCAAAAGTTGTTTTACCAGTTGTCCGCCTCGCCACTCTGGGTGAAAAAAATATTCTGTCCAGGCCCCTATCCAAAGTATTAATAAAATCTCCCAGTGCTAATACCGGTAAATCCGGAGATGAGCCCAAAAATTGCACTAGATTTCTAAGCGGTGCTGCTGTAAACGGTGGGGGGAGATATATTGAAGCAATAATACACATTAAACCATTTAGTTTACAAAGCAAGAAAACATATCTGCCCTCTCCGTCCACCTGCTGTTGAATACATTCAAAAGTAACATTAGCAGAAACCATCACACTTACACCCCTAGAATATGAGGTATGCATTGAGTGGTATTGCGCAAGTTCAACAGGTGGATAGTGTCGGGCCGCATATGTGTTTCCTGTAAGCCAGGCATGTCCAAAGTCCGGCCTACGGGCCAATTGTGGCCCCCCTTGTGATTTAATACGGCCCCCCTAGGGATTTTGATATATATTGGCACGGATTCACAGCCATTTGGTGCATCTTTATGCCACCGTAGCGTATCTTCTTTACACTACGCTGGTGCAACGTTGAGAGGCAAGTATGAAATTCACAAAGAAAATGCGCCCAACGTTGCGCAGCCGCAGCGTATATTCGTAAGTCAAAGTAGGTGGAAGTGGGCTGGAAGTGGGCGTGATGCATGGTAATGAAGCGTGACCCCATGCAAATGATGGGCTGAGCGTCATCCAAGTACTTAAAACGAACGGCGCCTGCGTCGTAACTTAGACGCATCCCAATGCGCATGCGTACAACCATCTCGAAATAACTGGCTAAGATACGTTGAATCACTGCCTACGACGTGAACGTAACCTACGCCCAGCCCTATTCACGTAGTACTATGTAAACAACGTAAAATACGACGGCTGTTCCCTGGTCCATACCTTTGCATGGGTTGCACCTCCTATATGAGGAATAACTTTAAGCCGGACGTAACCCTTACGCAAATCGCTTAAAACAGGCGCTGGGCGCATCTACGTTCGTGAATCGGCGTATCTCCCTCATTTGCATATCTGAATCGAAACTTCCATATGCAACCATCATAAATATGCGCCCACGATACGCCGGCATTGGAAAGTTACGTTGGTCGGAAGAAGCCTATTTTTCGACGTAACTTAGTTTGTGGGTCCGGCGCATAGATACGACGGCGCACATTTGTACTTACGCGGCGTATGTGTAGATACGTCGGCGTAAGTGCTACGTGAATCCGGGCCATTGTTTGTGGCCCCCAGGGCCACAAAAGATATATACCGTTTTTATCGGCGCTGCTCCCGAAGGGACAGGGAGGGTGCGGGACGAGCGCCATCAGATTACATGAAGAGAATCTCCTGTTTACTCAGCGGCGTCTGTAATAGGAAGTCCAGTCTCCTGGGATGCCATTGAATGACTTTTATGTCTATCATAATAAACAAAGAGAGAAAATATGGGATGCCCACCTAATTTTGAAAAAGTGTAGTACTCACCGATATTATCGGGAGGTGCAATCCAAAATACAATATAACACAACAGTAAAAAACGAAAAAGAAAATAGACTGCTGCACACCCTTAAGAGTTAACTACAAAAATGTATTAGAATGAGTATCAAAAAAGAACACATGTATGTTAAGTTCTGACGAAGTTCCGATGCCCACGGAACGAAACATGTAAACTCTTGGGGAACAGGGACCCCCCTATGCACACTTCAGCCTCACGGCCTTTCCTTCATTAGCTCGGTAATATTGTACCTTGAGCCGCTATACCACCAATTAAAGGAAGCCTTATGGAGACATGAAAAGCACACCCTGAGGACAATTACAACGCTTGGCTTTCAGCTACTGCTTTTGGAGATTGAACAACTTTACTTTCATTCTGGACATTGTAATTAACAACTTATTATCAGAGACGCTGTACTACTACTGTCCTATCTTGGATACTATCATACCGATTCACCGGATATTTCGCTGCTTTTAGGAGTAGCGCTTCAAGCTTTATCTAAGTGCATAAATGGATGGCTTGGCTGCAATCCCTTCGAGCAGTACGTGATTGGATAGAATAGCTCAGGGCCGCTGTTAGAAATCACGGGGCCCCGTACAGCCTACCTGACGGGGCCCCCTTTAGCCCCGCCCTCGACCCCACCAGGCTCCTCCCCTGACCCAACCTCTGCAGATTTGTCACCGTTTACATATGCATGCATTCTGTGTCCCAGGAACTAGATGTTGCTGCTCACATCTTTAATGGGCCCCCGGATTGCACGGGAGAGCCCAGTAGGTGATGGAAGGACGGTGGTGGAATCCCCTTCTACTGCCTTTAAAAGTAATCCAGGGGCTTCTTAGCCACTAGGATTACTTTTACTTTGTGCAGACTCGTTGAGGCTAGAATATGATATCTTGGTCATTGCTGCAGCAATGACCAAGATATCACCCTTCCAATCCAGCAATGTACCAGTATGTTGCTGGACAGGAAGCGGTTAAAGGGGGTGGTTGGATGGCACATGTTTACTGCACCCCCTCCCAAACGTAAGTGTAGAGTAGCATCTCACTGCGTCTTATGATTAGCATTATGAAAATTGCACAGGCAGCACAGTCAGCATGTGCTCTGTCATGGATCTCAGTGACACAGGGCTTTTGAGTGCTGACTTTGTTAACTTATGGCTGTACTGTGTGTTACATACTATAACCCAGTACAGCCATAACAAAGTAAGCACCAAACAGCAATAGGACACACTAACAGATCCATGACAGAAATATGCTGACTGTGCTGCCTGCGTGAGTATCATAATATGCCATGCTGTGTGTTAGCCTAAGTCAGACACAGTGAAGGATTCTATATTTTGTTTTCCACTCACTGTGTGCAGTGCATGTGCAGCCACGCGTCGCTGTCCCCCAGGTTCTTCCTCCTTTTCATCCACTAAGACGCTTGTCTCCTTGTCTCGGCAGTCGGCACCTGATCACGAGAGGCGGGACTAAGCGGAGCCTCATAGGGAAGGCAATGGGTAGCGGCAGCCAGGGAAAAAAATAACTAGCAGAGCAATGTGCAGGGCGGCTTTTTGTACATGCGCCCGAAAAAGCAAAAATAGTCCGAACGCTGCGCTCATCTCCTGGGCCCCTCTGTAGCCAAGATGGGGCCTGGGAAAATGTAATTACAACAACCCCTTCTCTAAGCAAATAGTAGCTACTAGCGGGTATGGTTTCAAAACTTTAACCTGCATAAATTAACTGTAAAGTTGCCTGGGCCCCCCTGTGGAGCTGGTGGGGGCCGAGCCCAGTACACCAGGGCTGGCTGTACTGCCCTATCAGTGGCCCTGGAATAGCTACAACTTAGAGCTATGAATGACAGCAAAACCGTGAGTAAACCCTGCACTAACACTGCTGAGGAATATTACTACAACACTGTCATCTACCAACTAGCATATTGTATGCCCAATCACTTATCATCCATCCATACTTGTTGATATAAATCTCATGGAATGTGAGCTGCCTAACAGGATCAATAAGCACTATATGGACATACTTGCTTTGAAGCTCTGAATGGACGTTACCCATATGTTATGGGAATTTGCCCACTATCTATGGCAATATAGCAAATTGAAGGACGAAAACTGGACAGCCGCATTCCGAAATCACTTAAAATAAGTTGTCTTTTATTTTTCAACTGTACACACAGTCACTGCAACCAACAAAATACAGTATGGCCGACGCATTTCGCACTTACAATCAGTGCTTAGTCATGGTAAAAAAGGTTCACACTAAAATGACATATATACTCAAACACATAATCACATGAGAAAAGATCCGCCTATGGCAGTAAAAGATTAATTAAGTAATTAAACACTAAATCAAACCAGCTGAAGGGGGTAGGGCCTCCCTCAAAATTAACACTTTAAAGTAAAAAACATATAAACACATGTAATGTATATAGGAACACCTGTATGTATCCAAATACCCCTATAAAATCTTAATTAGAACCACAATCCACGTGTCTAAAGTTTGCAAGCATATACTTGACAGGTATGATGCGCCATTCTTCACTTTACCAGGTGTTTCAATGTGACACCCAACCAGCGCTTATATGATTGGAACCATAATAACTATGCTGGGAGGGCCAGTAGATTGATCTAAACTGTGTAGAAACATAGACAGACTATGGAAATGGACCGACTATGAAGTGAAAAATTAATAATAATAATTAATAATAGTAAGTGATGCTGTCCTTGTGAAATGTGGCAAAAAGTGTCCATAGTGACTGCGTGAAAGGGTTAAACCTTAAGCTTCTAAGTGTAATGTGTTGCAAAAAAAAAAAAAAAAATTGATGATCTAGTGTAAAAGTCTGTGATCTAGTGCCATAATGAACGGTCATTTTCACTATGTTAAAAAATGGCCAAACTATAGCCGGTCAGTTTCTGACCGTAATATAAATATTAGTGATGGATCCATCATACAAATGCATGATGATCTAGTATAAAAGTCTGTGGTCTAATGCCATAATATACGGTCCTTTTCACTATGTTGAAAAAAAAAATGTCAAAACTCTAACCGTATGACTAGGTCACTAAAGGTATTCGCGAACCTAATATCTTAGAGGAGCTCAAAAGAAACATTCATTTGTGACCATAGTGCAAATATTAGTGATAGATCCGTCATGCAAATGTATGATGATCTAGTGTAAAAGTCTGTGGTCTAGTGCCATAATGAACGGTCATTTTAGCTATGTTAAAAAATGGCAAAACTATAGCCGGTCAGTTTCTGACCGTAATATGCATGATGATCTAGTATAAAAGTCTACTGCCACAATAAAAAAAACAAAAAAAAAAAAAATATGAAAAAATGATGATCTAGTGTGAAAGTCTGTGATCTAGTGCCATAATGAACGGTCATTTTCACTATGTTAAAAAATGGCCAAACTATAAGTTTTCTGACCGTAGTATAAATATTAGTGATGGATCCATCATACAAATGCATGATGATCTAGTAAAAAAGTCTGTGGTCTAATGCCATAATATACGGTCCTTTTCACTATGTTAAAAAAAAAATGTCAAAACTATAACCGTATGGCTAGGTCACTGAAGGTATTCGCGACCCTAATATCTTAGAGGAGCTCAAAAGAAACATTCATTTGTGACCATAGTGCAAATATTAGTGATAGATCCGTCATGCAAATGTATGATGATCTAGTGTAAAAGTCTGTGGTCTGGTGCCATAATGAACGGTCAATTTCACTATGTTAAAAAATGGCAAAACTGACCGTAATACAAATATTAGTGATGGATCCATCATACAAATGCATGATGATCTAGTATAAAAGTCTGTGGTCTAATGCCATAAAAAAAAATATATATATTATGAGGGGGGATGTATAATTGGAAAAAGGTGTTACTATAATGTGTGTGATGAGAGAGAACAAAGACCCCTATACGTATGGGATCTGTGATAAATAATAATGTTCTAAACTATGGGCTTCAAGAATGAAGCTCCGCTAGAACCGGGGTGTGGTGGTGTCCGTCAGGTATCCGCCCGGGGAATGCCCAAAATGTTATAATAGATGCTCCAATAGAATGCATGTATAGCACCAGTAAAAGTTGGACTGTATAGTAGTATGTCACAAATAGCGGAAATAACAAAAGCGGAAGAGACCCAGAAACAGTGGGTGAACATTAAGGCCATGAGCAACTTATTGTAGGGGAGCCCATGTGAAACCCAGAACGGATTCAAAAGGCCTCCTCCGCCTACCGCCAAATTTAAAGTGACCTTGAATGCACTCCCCGTGCAGTAACCTGGTACACCCACCACGCAGAACCCTCCCGTCCGGTCCTAAATGATCGCAAGGGAAACCTGATCGGATAAGATGTATAAAATAATTAGATAAACAAACAATAATGTAAACCTATAGTGTGGTCCACCTATCTGTGGACTAGTGTACACGTCATTCATAGTAAACTAGCATAGTGTGGGTAGATAGATGAATTAATGAAGATGATACAGACTACAGGCACAGTTCAAATCGAAAAAGCATATGTAGGTGTGAATGAGAATGGAAAGGACATGTTATAACCACGGCAGTTGGAGGAAAGAAATACCTGTGCCAAAGCAGGGGGGTGTGTTCAATCATGGAAATGGGACACATCCCAGTCGAAGTTGAGTCCCTGGGGCTGTCTACAACTGAAATGAAATATCCAGAATACTTCTCGTTTGCAGAGAAGTTTAAATTTATCTCCCCCCTGGGTGGGCACACAACCCTCTCCATGCCCTGTATAGATAAGCTGGAAATATTTTTGTCATGTACGTTGTTCCAATGTTTAGCCACGTTGGTATTGTGGTTTTTCTCAATATCATACAGATGGTCACTGAGTCTGTCCCTTAGTCTCCTAATAGTCCTACCCACATACTGGACACGACAAGAATTGCATGTGATCACATAGACTACGAATTTTGTGTTACAGTTAATGAATTGTTTGATTTTAAAATCTCTACCGTTAGAACATGATTGCACGACTTGGCCAGTTCCTATTAAGGGACAATATCTACACCCGTGAGTGCCACATTTAAAGGTACCCACAAAATTCAACCAGGTTTGGGAAGTGGATTTGGATACAAAAAGACTGGGTGAGAGAACCCCCCCCCCCAATGTTGGGGCTCTGCGATAAAACAGGAAGGTATTTGTTAACAATCTGTCTAATCTTATTGAACTCCATACTGTATGGAGTGCAAAAGATAGGGGCTAATCCGTTGGCCATGGGGCTGGTGTGCATATCCCTCGACCCCCTGTTGGCCAACAGTGAGTCCCTGGAGATAGTGCTGACCCTATAAAGGGCTTTATTAATGACTGTGGCTGAATAGCCTCGGTCCTTGAACCTGTGAGCCATTGCCCGAGCCTCACGGGGCTCACCTGGGGCGGTGAGAAATTTGTCTGTTTATCTATGGCAATATCACTGTGTTTCAGGTGAATTCTATCGTGAAGATTATCATTACAGTGTCTCTGCTTGAATGTCTCCTTTACATCTACCTATCAATGAAATCATACTTATAAGGAAACAATATTAAGCCTGAGACGGCGAGTTCCACGGGAGAACTTTTCTCAGTGAGCTATTAGGCTCAAAGCCCTTCTTTTTGTTTCATTGACTTTTTGTCCATCATTAGTTCTCATTGGATCAGTGCTACTATTACCACTAGTCAGTGGATTCTTCTCATGTCCCTTCTCAGGTATTCATTTATGTGGTATTCCACCATCTAGCCAGTGGATCTTTTCACCTGTATTACAGGGAACCACTGCTATTTGTGGGAACCATTAGGAATTATTGCCTACAGTTGGGGCTCTAGTGTGCTTTTTAGTGTGTGTGTGTGGGGGGGGGGGGGGCTGCGTGTTGTGTGGAGGGTGGGGGCGCTGTTTTGTAGACTCTGATCTCCCTTTGGGATGATCGAGCATTAGTTACTAGTATAGCCGTTTTTGAGTGGGTATGCAGGGGGACCATCCCTGGGTTTGTCCACCTCATCATAGTGGACCTAAGTTTTTATACCTGACATACATGTGTTCTTTTTTGATATTCATTCTAATACATTTTTGTAGTTAACTCTTAAGGGTGTGCAGCAGTCTATTTTGTTTTTTGTTTTTTACTGTTGTGTTATTATGTCTATCATAGGAGCAGAGGCGTCTCTAGGGGGGGGGGGCAGAGGGGGCCCTGACCCCCCCCCAACATTATGCTGTGCCCCACCATGTGCCCCCCCCAAAAAAAAAATATATATTTTTTTTATTTTTTTATTTTTTCGGGCCGCCGCTGGAGCAACAGTCTCTCCTGAGAGGAAGAGCGTCCCCAGTCAGCTCTGCGGGGCTTCCTCCCCCTCCCTCAGCTCGCTGACACTGCATAATGCGAGCGTTCACACAACCACAGCCGCCCGATCTGCTCCTTCCCCTGCATCCTCATTGGCACGGAGAAGAGCGAGTTGCAGAAAGGACTCCATGAGCACTGTGGGGGAGGGGGGCCCAAGCCTTCATCTCAGTTACTGAAAAAACAGACTGATTTCTCCCATCCTTAGGACAGAAGACCCAGCCTGTAAATTCCGAGAGTGGTGATGCAAGCTGAGCCGAGTGTCAATCTGACACTCTTTTACAGCCCAGCGAGTCCAGCCACCTCCCCCCCACTCTCCTCACATACAAGCAGGGAGGAATACAGCTCCTCCTCCTCCTCCTTTCAGTCCCGCCCACAATATCTCGGTGTGCTGTATCTGAAGAGAGGGGATGTGTGTTCAGGAAATATGAAAATTAGCAGCATGTGTGTGAATGATGCCTGAGATTCTAGCCTGGACCGTGGGCAAGTGTGTGCACTGCAGACTGCAGTACACTGTAATCACTGAACTGCATTATCTCCATCCCTTCTATCCCCCATCTGTCTCCCTCCCCCTCCCCTGTTCTTTCAAGACATTCACAATTTACTTTCTGTAACGGTCACCACCGTTTACGATATTCCATTCCATCGCCCCACGACAGCTTATCCGACAGACATCAGACACGACCCATTTCATTTCCCAGATTAACCGAGACAAAACAAGCTCTGGTACTGGTTCCAAAATGAACGAATGAATCCTTTAATGGTAACTTAGCTTTGTTATATACAGTACAAGCATGTTACAGTTAATCACAGGGACAAAGACACACTCCACCCACACATCACACAATGGGGGGCTTCATACACATTCTTTTAGATAATGACATTCCAATTAGTTAATTACTACTCATTACCCAGACGGCCTGGCTCTGCATTTAGAGGGGTTAATTACTACAGCTTGACAAGTCACATTCCACATGTCAGCATACACAATGAACAGGTCTTAGGAGCAGACCTAATTAGCACAATGGACACAAAACAGTATTAGCATCACACAAAGGGAATGTCTAGGAGCAGACTCAATTAACACCTCAAAAGCATGTGTCCCCACATTGAATGAAAACACTCTATTGACCTGTTGGAGTCAGACTTTAACAACTTGTAATATTTCAAGATATCCTGTAAAACATGAATTATCAGTAATGTCCCATCCCATGTAATTTATCATTATCATTTCTCAGTCACCCTATGCCCAAAAGGGGCACAGAATGACCCTAGACCCAAGAGTCATTAGTGATGCTGGCACTCGAGTACCCCCCATCCTTCAAAAGTCTCTGGGTGTCACGGCCATTCTGTTACACTTTCACTTTCAGTTAGGCAGGTAATATACAAATTTCTTTCCTACATCCACAGATTGCAGGAAAGAAACTTGCATGATTCCCCCATCAACACAGCCAGTGCTGACAGGGGAATATCCCTCCTGCCCAGCAATTGTATTCTCCCGACAAACAGTGATTCTCACTAGTGGCTATACAGCAACCACTAGTGATAATCATAAGAGAATCTGCTCATTAATGGTTCAAATCTCAGCCAGTTCCTGCTGAACCAGCTGAGATTTAAACTGTCTATGGCTGGTCTTAGCTCTTAGGCAGCCCATACATTGATCACTTTTTTTCATTCAACTATTAGGTTGAATGAAAAAAATAAAAAATAAATGATCCAATTCCCCCATCTACACATTATAGGTGGACAGGGGAATCCTCCCAGTGTGGACCAGTGCTGGAATAACCAGAGTTGCTGTCCTGTCCCGGCTATTCACAGCGCTGGTCTCTGTCTCCTTGGCAGTGGCGGTCCACTGCTTTGGACCCTTATATTTTCTTGGTGTGCTGGTGACATATATCTCTTGTTTTCTGCCACCCTGGGGGGCCCCAGTATAGTAGGAAGGGAGCTCACTGCAGAACATGTAAAAGGGCTTGTTGTGGGATCGTAGTAAAGGGCCCCAGGAGATATATATATAATTGCATTTTATAGTTGGCCCCCCTACTTTTGTCCCTTTCCCCCCATGTGCCCCCCCTAAATATGAAAGCTGGAGACGCCACTGTTCCAGAGCCCACCAAGACTAACTGTGAGGGCTTAAAGTGTTGTGGCAACACCAACACCTAGGGCCCAAGTTTATGCAGAGTATATACGGCAGGCCCCTACTTTTAAACATCCAACTTACAAACGACTCCTACTTGCAAATGGAAGGAGACAACAGGAAGTGAGAGGAAATCTACCCCTAAGAAGGAAAATTCTCTTCTGTAAAAGGTGTCTCCGGTCCACTGATGCTTTATCACCAATCCTTGTTTCACAAATTTTTTTTTTTTTTTTTTCAAAAAATCATTTGTCATTGGGACAGAAAGTGAGATGCAATCTTCTGAACAGATGCACACAGACAGCAAAACAAATGTTACAGGGGTGATAACCCTTCTTTATGTTTTCAGAAAAGCTTAACCACTTCACGCCCGCATGCCGTAATATGACGTCCAAAACGGTGATCTGTTATCCCGGGTGGACGTCATATGACGTCCTGCACTTTGCAGGGGGATATCTGAATGATGCCTGCACCTAGAGGCATCATTCAGATATAATTTTTTAGAGACGGCGATCCTGCGCACTGTAAGAATGATCATAGTGGCGAATCTGCCACTTGATCGTTCTTACAGGCAGCGGGAGGGGACATCCCCCCTCCCGCCGCCATCTGGTGCTTCTGTTGTTCAAAGTATATAGGCCCAAAGGAGCTTGTAATGACCTGTGGGAGGGGGGCGGGGAAAACCATGCTATTTTTCTCAGTGATTTTCATCCATATTGTAGGGACCAAACATTACATTAAAGCCGCAAATACTTTTTTCTTATAGTAATCTCATTTTGTGCAGGGACAGTTCTAAACACGTGCCACTTCACAGACATACTATAGACACCCAGCAGGTACGATATTTAAAGGATTTTTTTTTCTTTTTTTTCCACTCTAAGCATCATTACAATTGCTGCTCCAGAAAAAACAACCGTTTTTAAAACTTTTTTTTTTCATTGATACATGTTCCCTGGGGCAAGACCCGCATCCCCAAAACCCGTTTTACGACAATAACTTGCATATTAGGCTTTAAAATTACCACTTTTGAATTTGAAATGTTCGTGCGAATGTTCGGTTCGTTTGAAGGTTCTGGTGCGAACCGAACAGTGGGGTGTTCGGCTCATCCCTAATGGCTATATGGTGCTTAAGCCCACTTACTAAGTTAAAGTACCCCATTATCAGTGGGTCCTATGCGCTATCCATAGAATGGAAGATTCTGCTTCTCTGAACCATGGGAGAAATCCACTACTCTATATGGGAGAACTAAAGGACTCCTCCTCCAACACAGGTGGATGCTAATAAGAGGCAATGATGGGGGAGTCGGGTGCTTCAACCCAAAAGGATTTGGTCAGAATCCATACAATAGACAAAGATTTGGGGCATACCCACCCTATAAGATGCATTAAAGATGGTGCAGTCATAAGACCTACAAACGGAACAAAATATTACAGTGCACACATGCAAAAATGACATTTAACTCCTGCAAGGCTAGTTAAAACACCTGAACATAAAAAAAAAATATTGGGTTATATGGTGCTTAAGCCCACTTACTGCATCACATATTACATGCGCTTGTATGGTCTTGAAGAAGCGGAACTCTGCAAAACGTGCCACCAGATCAAGCGCATTCAAAATGTATACAATTATGTGACTATATAGTTTGTACCGTATGATACAATATTGCCGCGTACACACGATCGGACATTCCGACAACAAAACCGTGGATTTTTTACTGACGGATTTTGGCTCAAACTTGTCTTGCATACACACGGTGGCACAAATGTTGTTGAAAATTCTGATTGCCAAGAACGCGGCCACGTACAACGGCACTATAAAAGGGAAGTTCAATACCAAGTGCGCCACCCTTTGGGCTTCTTCTGCTATTCTCGTGTTAGTAGAAGTTTGGTGAGAGACGATTCGCGCTTTTCAGCCTTGTGCTTTTCAGTCCGTTACTGCTCATCAGTTTGTGCTTGTGTGTTCGTATCTGTCTTTCAGTGCATGTAGTCAGTTCGTATCTGGTTCGTATCTCGTAAAGAAGAAGAGAATGTGCTGCATTAAAAGATTAAAATATTTGCAGCGTGACAAATGTGCTATATCCATTATGAACGCTAGTTTTACCAGACCAATCGCTTCCGTCTCGTAGTTCAGAGCATACGTGGAGATTTGTGCGTTGGAATTGTCTACACACGCTCGGAATTTACGAGAACGGATTATGTTGTCGGAAAATTTGAGAACCAGCTCTCAAATTTTTGTTGTCAGAAATTCCAACAGAAAATGTCAGATGGAGCCTACACACGTTCGGAATTTCAACAACAAGCTCCCATCGAACAGTTGTTGTCGGAAATTCCAAGTGTGTGTACGCGGCATTAGTGTGTTTGTGTTTTTATTCTATGAAGCATTTTTTATCCGTGTATAAAATTCAATAAATATATTTTTTTACTGATGTTTTTGGCATTTCATATTCTCTGAGGTGTAGCACTACCCCCGTAGGAGCTGCTGGTTTAGATTTTGGGTCTTGCACGTTACCTCTAAGTTTGTTGTCTAGGGAAGAAAGTCTGTAGGAATTGGAATGTCCACACCAGATGTAAAACCTTTGTGGTGGATGTGAATCAAAATAAATATTTTTGTGTTATGAATAGAGCCACTCCTTCATTATATCGTTTGTTTCCTTTTTATTGGTTGATCTTTGGAGTTATTATGTATTTGTGGGAATGATCAATACTGCTTATTTTCCTTGATAAGATTTATCAGATATTACCTTGTAAAGGTTACCATTTGAAATAAGCGTATATTTTGCTTATAAAACATTTGTTAGATGTTTATCTCAGTCTGGAAGCCAAAGTTTATTTTGAAAACCTGGACTTTGCAAGAGGAAGCCAAAAAACCATCCCCCTACATCCTGTCTGCCATCACTGAAGGAATGTTGATCTTGTGACTGTTCGTACCTTATATGGCAGACCCTTGGAGAATTAAATAAGGATCCCTGTTTATGAACTTTAAACAAAGGACTAGACATGTGCTTTTTGAGTGGGCGTAGATGAGGGCGTGGATGAGGGCGTATGTGGGGCGGGTCAATAGCTGGATGGGAGGGAACTGGGTGTGTTTTTATCATGTGAAGGTGTATACTTATTATGTGAACCTATCAACATGCCTGTGTCTTGTGATGTCATCGAGTAATAAAACTGGGAAGGGCTGGCTGAGCTCCAGCCATTCCTTTCCTCTTCCTCTACTGAGAAGCATCCTGCCTATTCTTTCCCTGTTGCAGTGGGACAGTACAAGCCTTCCCTGAGTTTGTCAGGAAATTCATTAATCAAAGAGGGCCAGATTCTCAAAGACGTTACGCCGGCGTAAATGGATATGCGCGGCGTAATAGTAAATGTGCGTCGTCGTATCTTTGCTGTAAACACAGAACCATATACGCCTGAAAAGCGGCTTTTTCTAAGCGGCGTAAATCTTTTACACTAGCGCGGCGTAGGCGCATAGTTACGCAGTGCGCATCTTGCTCTCCCATTGAATTAGCAATCAAATATGCAAATGAGGGAGATGCGCTGATTCCCGAAACTACGCGCGTTCGGCATAGGCTACGCGTGGTGCGCGTAACACGAAAGCCTGGAGTAAACTTACCCCTCATAAAAGCAGGGCTAACTTTGCTGAAGACCGTGTGCAAGTCAGCTGGAGAGCATCTTCTGCAGCACTATACCGGACGAGCTGAGCAACCACACTTACAGGACAACACATCTGTGTGCCAACATACCAGGGGCAGGCATGGTCTTAGCACTACTATTATATGCAGAGGGGCATAGAAGGAGGAGGAGGAGGAGGGCACGTGAGAGGATATACCGAACGTGCATGAGCCTCTTTGGCATGGGTGATGAGGAGGTGTATCGCATCTTCAGATTCAGCCCTGCCGCCATCATGGAAATAACCAGAGCCCTGCAGGATGACCTCACCAGCAGGACACACCACTCACATGCACTGCAGCCACTGGACAAGGTACTGGCAACACTCAATTTTCTTGCCAGTGGATCTTTTCAGCGTACAAGTGGAGTCGTGTCTGGGATGTCACAAACCAGCATGAGCAGATGTCTGCACCAGGTTGTCCCCGCAATCCTCAGACGCATGTCCCAGCACATCATCAGACCCACCCCTGAGCATCTGCGGCAGAAGGCAATGACAGATTTCTACAGAATTGACGGTTTCCCACGCACCATCAGGGCCATTGATTGCACACATGTGGCACTACAGCCCCCCTGTGAGACAGAGCACATATACCGCAATTGGAAGCATTGGCATTCCATCAACGTACAGGTGATAGCTGATGCCAGATACCTCATATGGCACGTCCGTGCCAAACACCCCGGGTCCAGCCATATACCGTCAAAGCACCATTCCAACGGAATTCGAACAGAACGTGTATGGGGACAGCTGGTTGGTTGGTGAGTGACATGGGTGTCAGGCATGACTGTCCGACCCCATGATGCAGACATCATGAGGGGCACATGCATGGCTAACATCCTCCTGTCTTTTCCCTTCCAGGTGACTCAGCATATGCATTGGGACCCCATCTAATGACTCCTTTCCGGGATCCCCAGACCAGAGGAGAGAGAAGATACAATGAAGCACACACAAAAACTCGTGCAGTGGTGGAGCGAACCTTTGGCCTCCTGAAGTCCCGTTTCCGATGCCTGGATAAGCCTGGGGGGGCCCTGTTGTATTCCCCAAACTAGTCTCACAACTCAGGATAACAACTACGGAGAATCCCAAAACGAACGTGATGACCTGACCCCCCAACCAGACAGCCACCCCCCTGCCAGGAGAGACCCCGTCTGCTGATGGAAGAGCAGTCAGGAGGGTCCTCGTGTTACGAAACTTTGACCGTTAAACCCACACATTCATCATGGCACACAGACAATGCACGCATGCACACCACTGTGGTCCCTAGATCACACACACCACATCCACATCACATTGGATTAGCCCAAGTCCACCATGCAGGACTTGGGAACAGCAACGCCGCGTCAAGGCCCCAATGGTGTCGCTGTCCATTCACACGTCATTCACACAGCCGTGGGGATAACTTCTCCCCAACGGCCAAGGGTGACACCCCTTACTGGCAGGAGTGCCACCCCCACATTCACACACCATTCACACTGCACCGTGTGCAGTATCCAAAAAAATAGATAACGCTCTTCACCAGAGCAATAAATAAAAGAAGAAAGTGTGAAGGATGGGGTGGTGGCGCTACCTATAAACGCTTATGGTGCCATATGTGCTCAAACAATAAAACAGAAAAAAATGTGTGTCGAGTACAATATGGTGCGTAAATGAGGTGTATAACTGGATATGCCTCAAATGGGCTATGTATAAGTATAACGTGGTCTGCTATGCACAATGGGGGAGGACAGTAAGGCTGGTGATGGAACAGACAAAAGGCTAAATGTCCAGTCTATATAGCCTATTAGCCCATAAAGTATGCACAATAGATAAGTGGGTTACAGGTATGCAGCCAAACATAAATAAATAGATGTCAGAGCCCACTATTAGAAGCGGTTACCATACATTAGTGCCACACTGGATATGCATAAATATAATATCACAACTCAGATATTAATATAGGTGGTATTAGTCCGATCAGATTGTTGTAATAGTGAAGCAAATAACCAGGGGACTGCAATTATGAAGTCTCTCATGAACAGGTCCTAAACAATGATGGTATAGGTGCAGGAAGGGGGTAAATGGATCTTGCTGTGAAGGGAGTGCTTCTAAGTGCCAGACTTCCAACGGTGTGGTCCCGGTGCTCCCCTCAGGGTTCCCCACTCACCAGATAGCCATCCCCACCAGGGGTCACAGGCATAGATCACAGGATCCTCCGATCTCAGCTAGCTCCTCCCAGGGCTGTACTCCTCCGGTGTGGGTCCGACCGGTTCACTCCTTGTGTGTGGATGTGGAAAAATTCCTCCGTTCCTCAGAGGGAAAGATAACAAAAGGCTCCGATGGTGCAGTAGGTTTAAATAAAAACACCTAATTTATTAAGGCCTGTGTGCCACAATGCCAAACACTGACAGGGGGCAGCTACACGCCGAGATACACAAGAGCTACAGTGCTCTCTAATGTACATTAACAGAAAAAAAGTATCATAAATATAAAAGATAAAGATAAAAACAAGTCAAAGAAAAAAGGCACAATCAGCCAATCTAACAGCCCGGTTCGAGTAACACACTCTATGGGCTCTACGGGTGCGCGCGTGTGTGTGATGGTGTTCAGCGTGCGTTTCAGCTGCGCTCCACCAAACGCTGACCCGGAAGTGACGTATGTGCGTCTATGCCTGACGTACGTTTCGAATGGATTCGTCTTCTGAGGCATAACTGCGCATCCGTCCAATACAGGTATAAGTGGGTCTCGCCGTGCTACGTCACGTATCCTCCCCCGGGGGAAACAACCAATCTTGATGCAAATAGCCCATACGCATCAGCGAGAGGAGGTTTTGGCAGGAGCGCCCTTGGAATAATTGCTAACACAGCACGGCGTGACTCACCCTACTGGGTGACAGATATATTGCATCCTTAAGCTGGGATGTAGCACCAAGCCAGGATGTTTACAACAAAGGCTACTGGAAACTGTTAGAGGGGACATTTTTCAGCAGGGCATGCATATCCACCTTATTAAGGAAATGCTGCCCGCAAATGTGGTAGGGGACACAAGGATAAAATTAGGATTGAAATAAAGTGACCAGTGGTGAACAGTGATCAGCAATGTCCTAGACCCTGTATTATGGGGGTCAGGTGACCCCACGTGACTATGTGTCTCAGGGGCTAGATGGGTTAGGGGTAAGAAGTCCCTAACGGTAGACTCAAAGGAAACAGACATATATAGAGCAGCTACTCAAGTAGTAGTGGCCGGGTATAGTGGGTACCATACTGCACATCGTGAATGGTGTGTGAGGTAGTGGTCCCGCTTAGGGCCACTAGTGAAACACGTAATAATGTAAAATAATATCTTGTGAAACAAAAATGAAATAAGTATGTGTATATATAGGTATATACAAAAGTGATAATCTCTAAGTGTGTGCAGGTTAAAAGAGGACTAGTGGGGTAAAGGTCCAAGTGACGTGAGTCAATAAATATGACATCTATGTTAGGTCAGTGAGTCCCAATTACCAGAACTGTATATAAAACATGTGAGTAGGCGGTGGGTAGGTATGAGCTCTAAAGTCCTCCCTTGTTTAGGGGTTGGAGAGGAAACAATTGAGGTCAATGTCCACATTCAAGCCGTGTGGTACCAGGCTACCTAATCGGTATATCCAACTGGTCTCATTTTGGGATATAGCCGTGGTTTTATTACCCCCCCCTCCAGTTATCCTTGACCATATCTATTCCATAGAAAATAAGGCCAGACGGGTCTTTATTGTGGAACTCTTCAAAGTGGCGGGATAGGTTGTGTTTAGGGAATGCTTTGCGGATGTTCTTAATATGTTCACGTATCCGTACACGCAGTGGTCTGGTTGTTCTGCCCACATACTGGAGATGACAGGGGCATTCGATGATATATGTGACATGGGTGGTATTACAGGTGATGAGGTCTCTAATTTTGTATACTTTCTGATCTGTTTTGGATTTGAACTCAGTCTTCCTGCGTGGCTGTTTCTTGCTCACCCTGCAGGCTAGGCATCTTTGGCATTTATAAAACCCTTTTAGTTCTGGGCAGATCTCTATTTTCTTGGGTGGGTTTATGATGTTATGTACCAGATGGTGCCTCAGAGAGGGTGCTCTACGATATATGAAGGAGGGTTTCATTGGGAGGGCCTTCGAGAGTATAGGATCCTCTTTTAAAATAGGCCAGTATCTCTTTAATATAGTTTCAAATTCCTTATACTGGGTATTGAATCCTGTGATGAAAGACAGATTCCGTTGATTCGTGATCCGTTCGCGGTTCTGTGTTAGCAGTTTGTTACGATCTATGTGCTCCACCTCTGTTCTCAATTTTTCAAGGTTGCCTTGTGGGTATCCCTTTTCTTTAAATCTTTCCACTATCGTGTGAGCTTGTTTTAGAAAGTCCTCTTTTGAGTCACAGTTTCTCCTAAGCCTCAGCAGCTGGCCCTTAGGAATATTGGCCTTCCATTTTGGGTGATGGCAGCTTGATATAGGTATGTACCCATTGCGATCGGTTCCTTTGAAAAAGGTTTTGGTTTGTAATGAGGTTCCATTTTTATAGATCTCTAGGTCGAGGTATTCTATACTTTCCCTGCTGTATTTGCCAGTAAAGGTCAGATGGAATCTGTTATGGTCTAGCCCTGATAGGAATGCCTGGAGGGTTTCTATAGTGCCATCCCAAAGGATGAGCAGGTCATCGATATATCTCCTATACATTCTAATCTCGGGATAGGTCTGGCCATAGATATATTCATCTTCCCAAAGGTTCATAAGGAGGTTGGCTACGCTCGGGGCATAACGCGCCCCCATCGCAACCCCCTTTGTTTGTACATAGTACGTTTTGTCGTACCAAAAGTAGTTGCATTCCATGGCCATTTTAAGTCCCTCTAAGATGTATTGTATTTGTTCTTGCCTGAGGTCAGTTTTGTCAAACAGTGCTGTCCTTACCCCCATGAGGCCATCTTCCTGCTCAATACTGGTGTAGAGGGAGTTTACGTCTATAGTTACCAATAGGAGTTGTTCGACCCCCCTAATGTTTTTAAGATCTTGAATAAGTTGTAGGCTGTCCCTTAGGTATGACTGTCCTTGTTTCACCAGGGGTTGGAGAAAGGTGTCGAGGTATTCCCCAAGTCGCGAGAAGATGGAGTTAATACCACTGATGATAGGTCTACCTGGTGGTTTAATCATTCTCTTGTGAATTTTAGGGGTATAATACATCACTGGAGTTTTAGTGGAATTAGATATTAGGTATTCGGCTTCCTCCTTCTTCAGTATTCCTCTCTGGTATCCATTTTTCACATATTTCTCTAACCGTTTCAAATATTTTTGTTTAGGATTTCCCTTCAGTTTTTGATATGTGTTCTCTACAGCAAGTAGGTTGCTCATCTCCTCTTCATAGTCGTGTTTGCTGAGGATGACCAGTCCTCCCCCCTTGTCTGCGGGGCGTATGACCACTTCATTCTTTTTCCCTATTTCTTTAATCGTTTCCCACATATTTTTACTCTTGATGTTTATTTTCCTATTGAGTTTCCTAAGGTCTCCCTCTACCATCTTCTTGAATGCTATGACACATTGATTTCCAGAGTTGGTAGGGTTAAATGTGGAATTGTTCTTCAAACTGGTGTGGATAAAAGGCGATTCGCTTATGTCCTGCTGATCTGAGTTTGTAATGAAATATTTCTTTAGATTAATTTTTCTGAGGAATTTTTGGAAATCTATGTAGACTTCGAATTGATCCAGGGGTTTTTCGGGGCATATTTAAGGCCTAGGTCTAATATCCTCATTTCCTCCGTTGACAACTCTGTGCCACTAAGGTTGAAGATTCCTTTACCTAGTACTGTCTTGCTCTTTTTCTTCTTCCCTCCCCTACATCCTCTGGCACGTTTTCTCTTTGAATATGCCTCTGAGGGGGCCCTGTGCCCTGATTGGGATGTCTGTTGCTCCTGGTTGGGTCTTGTTCCTCCGTTTGTTGTTGTCCCCTTTGTCCTGGATATTCGTTTGCTCTTCGGATGTTTCCACGGGTACCCCCTCGGTTGCCATTCATCCCTCTCCATCCAGGATTGCTGTAGGCTGGTCTTACTTTGCCATCGGCCGGGTGGTCTGTTGCGTGATCTTCCCCTGTGAAAATCCCGACTGTCCCTACCTCTATTATGAGGTGACTGCCTTCTGTTCCCCTGATAGTGGCTATCTTGATGGCTCCTATTAGGAGTGTGGCGTGATGCCTGTTCATATTCATCAGAGTAATCGTCAGATAGAGGCGAATATCTGTTATAGGTACCAGGGGAGCTTCTCGTCATAGTAGGGCTGTTGACATTCTGATATCTAACTCTTTTTCGTGGCCTCTGTTGTTGCCATCTTTGAGTCTGGGGTTGACCCTGATCTGGTCCCCCCTGTCCCCTTCTGAATATTGGGGGGCTCTCCTCAGCACTAGGGGTCCCTAGTAGAGTATGGGCTATGAGGTCCATACCGCTGGCTTCCATCAGGGTTTCGTCCAGATCCTCATTATGGTCTTCCATAGCTACCTGCCATTTGTATACTTTCAGGTCTTTATAGTCTAAAACGTCCCTTTTAAACTTCTTTTGTTTCTTAGCTTGGATATCTCCATCATACTTTTTGATTACCTCCTGTAACTCCAACATTTTATCTTTGTAGTCTTGTTGGTTTAGGAACGGGGTAAGTAGGCTCTGAATTTCTGAGATACTGGACTCAATAAGTCTCAGTTTAAACCGCCTCCGGTTAATAATTTTGTGCATAAGTTCATTCTCACATGTATTGAATAGTGTATACCATTCATCCATGAGACCTGCGTCATCGATGTTATCATTGGGGTGGATGTCCCACCTTAGCCTTCTTGGGGTGATTTTTTCCTTAATATACATTTCTAGAGAGGCAATGTCCCACCAGACCCTAAGTTGCTTCTCCATAGTATGTCTGAGTTGCTTCATTAACCCCTGCATGTCCTGTCTATTAGTGACATCTTCCTGGCTAAAGACACCCCCCACATCAATGTGTCTATTAGTCATGTAGCCGAATATGTCCATAGCTGCAAGGTAAATTCCACCCTAAGGTGAAAAGAATAAAGTAGTATAGATTGAGAACCTGCGCTAGGACTGAAGATAAAAGTAAAAATAGGTTGCTGCCCCCCTGAATCCTAACCCCTCAATGAGGGGGTAGGTATAAGTAGAAAGTGTGAAGGATGGGGTGGTGGCGCTACCTATAAAACGCTTATGGTGCCATATGTGCTCAAACAATAAAACAGAAAAAAATGTGTGTCGAGTACAATATGGTGCGTAAATGAGGTGTATAACTGGATATGCCTCAAATGGGCTATGTATAAGTATAACGTGGTCTGCTATGCACAATGGGGGAGGACAGTAAGGCTGGTGATGGAACAGACAAAAGGCTAAATGTCCAGTCTATATAGCCTATTAGCCCATAAAGTATGCACAATAGATAAGTGGGTTACAGGTATGCAGCCAAACATAAATAAATAGATGTCAGAGCCCACTATTAGAAGCGGTTACCATACATTAGTGCCACACTGGATATGCATAAATATAATATCACAACTCAGATATTAATATAGGTGGTATTAGTCCGATCAGATTGTTGTAATAGTGAAGCAAATAACCAGGGGACTGCAATTATGAAGTCTCTCATGAACAGGTCCTAAACAATGATGGTATAGGTGCAGGAAGGGGGTAAATGGATCTTGCTGTGAAGGGAGTGCTTCTAAGTGCCAGACTTCCAACGGTGTGGTCCCGGTGCTCCCCTCAGGGTTCCCCAATCACCAGATAGCCATCCCCACCAGGGGTCACAGGCATAGATCACAGGATCCTCCGATCTCAGCTAGCTCCTCCCAGGGCTGTACTCCTCCGGTGTGGGTCCGACCGGTTCACTCCTTGTGTGTGGATGTGGAAAAATTCCTCCGTTCCTCAGAGGGAAAGATAACAAAAGGCTCCGATGGTGCAGTAGGTTTAAATAAAAACACCTAATTTATTAAGGCCTGTGTGCCACAATGCCAAACACTGACAGGGGGCAGCTACACGCCGAGATACACAAGAGCTACAGTGCTCTCTAATGTACATTAACAGAAAAAAAGTATCATAAATATAAAAGATAAAGATAAAAACAAGTCAAAGAAAAAAGGCACAATCAGCCAATCTAACAGCCCGGTTCGAGTAACACACTCTATGGGCTCTACGGGTGCGCGCGTGTGTGTGATGGTGTTCAGCGTGCGTTTCAGCTGCGCTCCACCAAACGCTGACCCGGAAGTGACGTATGTGCGTCTATGCCTGACGTACGTTTCGAATGGATTCGTCTTCTGAGGCATAACTGCGCATCCGTCCAATACAGGTATAAGTGGGTCTCGCCGTGCTACGTCACGTATCCTCCCCCGGGGGAAACAACCAATCTTGATGCAAATAGCCCATACGCATCAGCGAGAGGAGGTTTTGGCAGGAGCGCCCTTGGAATAATTGCTAACACAGCACGGCGTGACTCACCCTACTGGGTGACAGATATATTGCATCCTTAAGCTGGGATGTAGCACCAAGCCAGGATGTTTACAACAAAGGCTACTGGAAACTGTTAGAGGGGACATTTTTCAGCAGGGCATGCATATCCACCTTATTAAGGAAATGCTGCCCGCAAATGTGGTAGGGGACACAAGGATAAAATTAGGATTGAAATAAAGTGACCAGTGGTGAACAGTGATCAGCAATGTCCTAGACCCTGTATTATGGGGGTCAGGTGACCCCACGTGACTATGTGTCTCAGGGGCTAGATGGGTTAGGGGTAAGAAGTCCCTAACGGTAGACTCAAAGGAAACAGACATATATAGAGCAGCTACTCAAGTAGTAGTGGCCGGGTATAGTGGGTACCATACTGCACATCGTGAATGGTGTGTGAGGTAGTGGTCCCGCTTAGGGCCACTAGTGAAACACGTAATAATGTAAAATAATATCTTGTGAAACAAAAATGAAATAAGTATGTGTATATATAGGTATATACAAAAGTGTTAATCTCTAAGTGTGTGCAGGTTAAAAGAGGACTAGTGGGGTAAAGGTCCAAGTGACGTGAGTCAATAAATATGACATCTATGTAGGTCAGTGAGTCCCAATTACCAGAACTGTATATAAAACATGTGAGTAGGCGGTGGGTAGGTATGAGCTCTAAAGTCCTCCCTTGTTTAGGGGTTGGAGAGGAAACAATTGAGGTCAATGTCCACATTCAAGCCGTGTGGTACCAGGCTACCTAATCGGTATATCCAACTGGTCTCATTTTGGGATATAGCCGTGGTTTTATTACCCCCCCTCCAGTTATCCTTGACCATATCTATTCCATAGAAAATAAGGCCAGACGGGTCTTTATTGTGGAACTCTTCAAAGTGGCGGGATAGGTTGTGTTTAGGGAATGCTTTGCGGATGTTCTTAATATGTTCACGTATCCGTACACGCAGTGGTCTGGTTGTTCTGCCCACATACTGGAGATGACAGGGGCATTCGATGATATATGTGACATGGGTGGTATTACAGGTGATGAGGTCTCTAATTTTGTATACTTTCTGATCTGTTTTGGATTTGAACTCAGTCTTCCTGCGTGGCTGTTTCTTGCTCACCCTGCAGGCTAGGCATCTTTGGCATTTATAAAACCCTTTTAGTTCTGGGCAGATCTCTATTTTCTTGGGTGGGTTTATGATGTTATGTACCAGATGGTGCCTCAGAGAGGGTGCTCTACGATATATGAAGGAGGGTTTCATTGGGAGGGCCTTCGAGAGTATAGGATCCTCTTTTAAAATAGGCCAGTATCTCTTTAATATAGTTTCAAATTCCTTATACTGGGTATTGAATCCTGTGATGAAAGACAGATTCCGTTGATTCGTGATCCGTTCGCGGTTCTGTGTTAGCAGTTTGTTACGATCTATGTGCTCCACCTCTGTTCTCAATTTTTCAAGGTTGCCTTGTGGGTATCCCTTTTCTTTAAATCTTTCCACTATCGTGTGAGCTTGTTTTAGAAAGTCCTCTTTTGAGTCACAGTTTCTCCTAAGCCTCAGCAGCTGGCCCTTAGGAATATTGGCCTTCCATTTTGGGTGATGGCAGCTTGATATAGGTATGTACCCATTGCGATCGGTTCCTTTGAAAAAGGTTTTGGTTTGTAATGAGGTTCCATTTTTATAGATCTCTAGGTCGAGGTATTCTATACTTTCCCTGCTGTATTTGCCAGTAAAGGTCAGATGGAATCTGTTATGGTCTAGCCCTGATAGGAATGCCTGGAGGGTTTCTATAGTGCCATCCCAAAGGATGAGCAGGTCATCGATATATCTCCTATACATTCTAATCTCGGGATAGGTCTGGCCATAGATATATTCATCTTCCCAAAGGTTCATAAGGAGGTTGGCTACGCTCGGGGCATAACGCGCCCCCATCGCAACCCCCTTTGTTTGTACATAGTACGTTTTGTCGTACCAAAAGTAGTTGCATTCCATGGCCATTTTAAGTCCCTCTAAGATGTATTGTATTTGTTCTTGCCTGAGGTCAGTTTTGTCAAACAGTGCTGTCCTTACCCCCATGAGGCCATCTTCCTGCTCAATACTGGTGTAGAGGGAGTTTACGTCTATAGTTACCAATAGGAGTTGTTCGACCCCCCTAATGTTTTTAAGATCTTGAATAAGTTGTAGGCTGTCCCTTAGGTATGACTGTCCTTGTTTCACCAGGGTTGGAGAAAGGTGTCGAGGTATTCCCCAAGTCGCGAGAAGATGGAGTTAATACCACTGATGATAGGTCTACCTGGTGGTTTAATCATTCTCTTGTGAATTTTAGGGGTATAATACATCACTGGAGTTTTAGTGGAATTAGATATTAGGTATTCGGCTTCCTCCTTCTTCAGTATTCCTCTCTGGTATCCATTTTTCACATATTTCTCTAACCGTTTCAAATATTTTTGTTTAGGATTTCCCTTCAGTTTTTGATATGTGTTCTCTACAGCAAGTAGGTTGCTCATCTCCTCTTCATAGTCGTGTTTGCTGAGGATGACCAGTCCTCCCCCCTTGTCTGCGGGGCGTATGACCACTTCATTCTTTTTCCCTATTTCTTTAATCGTTTCCCACATATTTTTACTCTTGATGTTTATTTTCCTATTGAGTTTCCTAAGGTCTCCCTCTACCATCTTCTTGAATGCTATGACACATTGATTTCCAGAGTTGGTAGGGTTAAATGTGGAATTGTTCTTCAAACTGGTGTGGATAAAAGGCGATTCGCTTATGTCCTGCTGATCTGAGTTTGTAATGAAATATTTCTTTAGATTAATTTTTCTGAGGAATTTTTGGAAATCTATGTAGACTTCGAATTGATCCAGGGGTTTTTCGGGCATATTTAAGGCCTAGGTCTAATATCCTCATTTCCTCCGTTGACAACTCTGTGCCACTAAGGTTGAAGATTCCTTTACCTAGTACTGTCTTGCTCTTTTTCTTCTTCCCTCCCTACATCCTCTGGCACGTTTTCTCTTGAATATGCCTCTGAGGGGGCCCTGTGCCCTGATTGGGATGTCTGTTGCTCCTGGTTGGGTCTTGTTCCTCCGTTTGTTGTTGTCCCCTTTGTCCTGGATATTCGTTTGCTCTTCGGATGTTTCCACGGGTACCCCCTCGGTTGCCATTCATCCCTCTCCATCCAGGATTGCTGTAGGCTGGTCTTACTTGCCATCGGCCGGGTGGTCTGTTGCGTGATCTTCCCCTGTGAAAATCCCGACTGTCCCTACCTCTATTATGAGGTGACTGCCTTCTGTTCCACATTTAACCCTACCAACTCTGGAAATCAATGTGTCATAGCATTCAAGAAGATGGTAGAGGGAGACCTTAGGAAACTCAATAGGAAAATAAACATCAAGAGTAAAAATATGTGGGAAACGATTAAAGAAATAGGGAAAAAGAATGAAGTGGTCATACGCCCCGCAGACAAGGGGGGAGGACTGGTCATCCTCAGCAAACACGACTATGAAGAGGAGATGAGCAACCTACTTGCTGTAGAGAACACATATCAAAAACTGAAGGGAAATCCTAAACAAAAATATTTGAAACGGTTAGAGAAATATGTGAAAAATGGATACCAGAGAGGAATACTGAAGAAGGAGGAAGCCGAATACCTAATATCTAATTCCACTAAAACTCCAGTGATGTATTATACCCCTAAAATTCACAAGAGAATGATTAAACCACCAGGTAGACCTATCATCAGTGGTATTAACTCCATCTTCTCGCGACTTGGGGAATACCTCGACACCTTTCTCCAACCCCTGGTGAAACAAGGACAGTCATACCTAAGGGACAGCCTACAACTTATTCAAGATCTTAAAAACATTAGGGGGGTCGAACAACTCCTATTGGTAACTATAGACGTAAACTCCCTCTACACCAGTATTGAGCAGGAAGATGGCCTCATGGGGTAAGGACAGCACTGTTTGACAAAACTGACCTCAGGCAAGAACAAATACAATACATCTTAGAGGGACTTAAAATGGCCATGGAATGCAACTACTTTTGGTACGACAAAACGTACTATGTACAAACAAAGGGGGTTGCGATGGGGGCGCGTTATGCCCCGAGCGTAGCCAACCTCCTTATGAACCTTTGGGAAGATGAATATATCTATGGCCAGACCTATCCCGAGATTAGAATGTATAGGAGATATATCGATGACCTGCTCATCCTTTGGGATGGCACTATAGAAACCCTCCAGGCATTCCTATCAGGGCTAGACCATAACAGATTCCATCTGACCTTTACTGGCAAATACAGCAGGGAAAGTATAGAATACCTCGACCTAGAGATCTATAAAAATGGAACCTCATTACAAACCAAAACCTTTTTCAAAGGAACCGATCGCAATGGGTACATACCTATATCAAGCTGCCATCACCCAAAATGGAAGGCCAATATTCCTAAGGGCCAGCTGCTGAGGCTTAGGAGAAACTGTGACTCAAAAGAGGACTTTCTAAAACAAGCTCACACGATAGTGGAAAGATTTAAAGAAAAGGGATACCCACAAGGCAACCTTGAAAAATTGAGAACAGAGGTGGAGCACATAGATCGTAACAAACTGCTAACACAGAACCGCGAACGGATCACGAATCAACGGAATCTGTCTTTCATCACAGGATTCAATACCCAGTATAAGGAATTTGAAACTATATTAAAGAGATACTGTGCCTATTTTAAAAGAGGATCCTATACTCTCGAAGGCCCTCCCAATGAAACCCTCCTTCATATATCGTAGAGCACCCTCTCTGAGGCACCATCTGGTACATAACATCATAAACCCACCCAAGAAAATAGAGATCTGCCCAGAACTAAAAGGGTTTTATAAATGCCAAAGATGCCTAGCCTGCAGGGTGAGCAAGAAACAGCCACGCAGGAAGACTGAGTTCAAATCCAAAACAGATCAGAAAGTATACAAAATTAGAGACCTCATCACCTGTAATACCACCCATGTCACATATATCATCGAATGCCCCTGTCATCTCCAGTATGTGGGCAGAACAACCAGACCACTGCGTGTACGGATACGTGAACATATTAAGAACATCCGCAAAGCATTCCCTAAACACAACCTATCCCGCCACTTTGAAGAGTTCCACAATAAAGACCCGTCTGGCCTTATTTTCTATGGAATAGATATGGTCAAGGATAACTGGAGGGGGGGTAATAAAACCACGGCTATATCCCAAAATGAGACCAGTTGGATATACCGATTAGGTAGCCTGGTACCACACGGCTTGAATGTGGACATTGACCTCAATTGTTTCCTCTCCAACCCCTAAACAAGGGAGGACTTTAGAGCTCATACCTACCCACCGCCTACTCACATGTTTTATATACAGTTCTGGTAATTGGGACTCACTGACCTAACATAGATGTCATATTTATTGACTCACGTCACTTGGACCTTTACCCCACTAGTCCTCTTTTAACCTGCACACACTTAGAGATTATCACTTTTGTATATACCTATATATACACATACTTATTTCATTTTTGTTTCACAAGATATTATTTTACATTATTACGTGTTTCACTAGTGGCCCTAAGCGGGACCACTACCTCACACACCATTCACGATGTGCAGTATGGTACCCACTATACCCGCCACTACTACTTGAGTAGCTGCTCTATATATGTCTGTTTCCTTTGAGTCTACCGTTAGGGACTTCTTACCCCTAACCCATCTAGCCCCTGAGACACATAGTCACGTGGGGTCACCTGACCCCCATAATACAGGGTCTAGGACATTGCTGATCACTGTTCACCACTGGTCACTTTATTTCAATCCTAATTTTATCCTTGTGTCCCCTACCACATTTGCGGGCAGCATTTCCTTAATAATGTGGATATGCATGCCCTGCTGAAAAATGTCCCCTCTAACAGTTTCCAGTAGCCTTTGTTGTAAACATCCTGGCTTGGTGCTACATCCCAGCTTAAGGATGCAATATATCTGTCACCCAGTAGGGTGAGTCACGCCGTGCTGTGTTAGCAATTATTCCAAGGGCGCTCCTGCCAAAACCTCCTCTCGCTGATGCGTATGGGCTATTTGCATCAAGATTGGTTGTTTCCCCCGGGGGAGGATACGTGACGTAGCACGGCGAGACCCACTTATACCTGTATTGGACGGATGCGCAGTTATGCCTCAGAAGACGAATCCATTCGAAACGTACGTCAGGCATAGACGCACACACGTCACTTCCGGGTCAGCGTTTGGTGGAGCGCAGCTGAAACGCACGCTGAACACCATCACACACACGCGCGCACCCGTAGAGCCCATAGAGTGTGTTACTCGAACCGGGCTGTTAGATTGGCTGATTGTGCCTTTTTTCTTTGACTTGTTTTTATCTTTATCTTTTATATTTATGATACTTTTTTTCTGTTAATGTACATTAGAGAGCACTGTAGCTCTTGTGTATCTCGGCGTGTAGCTGCCCCCTGTCAGTGTTTGGCATTGTGGCACACAGGCCTTAATAAATTAGGTGTTTTTATTTAAACCTACTGCACCATCGGAGCCTTTTGTTATCTTTCCCTCTGAGGAACGGAGGAATTTTTCCACATCCACACACAAGGAGTGAACCGGTCGGACCCACACCGGAGGAGTACAGCCCTGGGAGGAGCTAGCTGAGATCGGAGGATCCTGTGATCTATGCCTGTGACCCCTGGTGGGGATGGCTATCTGGTGAGTGGGGAACCCTGAGGGGAGCACCGGGACCACACCGTTGGAAGTCTGGCACTTAGAAGCACTCCCTTCACAGCAAGATCCATTTACCCCCTTCCTGCACCTATACCATCATTGTTTAGGACCTGTTCATGAGAGACTTCATAATTGCAGTCCCCTGGTTATTTGCTTCACTATTACAACAATCTGATCGGACTAATACCACCTATATTAATATCTGAGTTGTGATATTATATTTATGCATATCCAGTGTGGCACTAATGTATGGTAACCGCTTCTAATAGTGGGCTCTGACATCTATTTATTTATGTTTGGCTGCATACCTGTAACCCACTTATCTATTGTGCATACTTTATGGGCTAATAGGCTATATAGACTGGACATTTAGCCTTTTGTCTGTTCCATCACCAGCCTTACTGTCCTCCCCCATTGTGCATAGCAGACCACGTTATACTTATACATAGCCCATTTGAGGCATATCCAGTTATACACCTCATTTACGCACCATATTGTACTCGACACACATTTTTTTCTGTTTTATTGTTTGAGCACATATGGCACCATAAGCGTTTATAGGTAGCGCCACCACCCCATCCTTCACACTTTCTACTTATACCTACCCCCTCATTGAGGGGTTAGGATTCAGGGGGGCAGCAACCTATTTTTACTTTTATCTTCAGTCCTAGCGCAGGTTCTCAATCTATACTACTTTAATAAATAAAAGAAAAAGCTCTTCACCAGAGCAATAAATAAAAAGAAAAAAAATTACTTGGCCTGGCGTGGGCTCCGCCTGGTGCCAAGGCTCCTGGCCTTCACTTGCCTGGGGGCAGCCTCAGGTGGGGGGGGTGGGGTAGCAGGTGGAGGAGTAGGATCCCCACGTCCCTCCCTGGCTGCCTGCATGCCCTCCAAGGCCACCGCTATGCGGGTCAGCACAGCTGTCTGGTCCTGGACTGCAACCTGCAGGCATTTGACCTCCCCACAAGGTCGGAGGTGGTCACCTGCAGCTCCCCCAGGCTGGTGACTGTCGCTGCGCTGTTGCCAGCGACATCTTGGATGGCATCCGTTAAGGTACCAGAGGACCAGAGGATGCCAGGCTGTCGGCCAGGTGCCTCATCTCCCCAACAACCTCAGAAAGGTGCCTATTCTGCTGGTCCTGCTGCCTGGCCAGCTCTTCAGGCAGGAACTATGGAACACCCCTCGTCTTACGAGTCGCCTTCCTGGGAGTGGCTGTGGACCTGGCATATGGGGAGGATGTTGAGGGGCCGGAGATGAGGAGGATGGAAACAGAGGGACTGGAGAGGTTGGGGTGGACACTGAGGGGCTGGAGATATATGGGGTGGTGGCAGAGGTGTATTTAGGTTTTGTGCTGCCCTAGGCCTGACTAAACTCGTGCACCCCCTAATTTAAATATGACCCACCCCTTCCTGTCACGGCCACACCCTGTGTTGTTTAAGGCCGCCCTGAAATTTTCGAGTGAGGACACTTTACTTAGATTTCCTCTTACTTCCTGGTTGCCCATAGAACAGGAAGTGAAGGGAAATCTTCGCAATGGGACAGGGATGTTAAAAGTGTTGCCTATAGTTCGACTTTAAGTAGATGGTGCAGCAGAAACATATAGCACAGTGAGGAAGGTTTGTGGTCCAGGATGACAAAACAGTCAAAAGTGGAAGCGCCCCCCACAGTTGCGGAATGCCGGCTGCCCGCATACTAGAAGCAGCGCGCCCACTTTATGGGGGAGCTAGACTAATTTTCCTAACAGTGTAGCGCAAGCCGGCTAGCACTCTTTTCGTGCTGCCCCCCTGCAAAGTGCTGCCCTAGGCCTGGGCCTTGTTGGCCTAGGCCAGGATACAGCTCTGGGTGGTGGCTTGGGCTGGTCCGGGCAACCCATGGCCCTCCTCCAAAATCAGATAGAGCTCCTGGTCCTGGTCAACAACCTCCTCCTCAACCACCTCCTCCGTAGATGTGTGCCAAGTTCCCTCCAACAAGTCCTCTTCCAGGGGGGCAGCCAGAGGGACTGGATGCTTGGGGGATGGAACCGGACGGGCCCTGACAGCAACAGATGGCCCCGCTCCCTCCTGCACATCTGTGGATGACACAAAAGATGCACATGTTGGTGGACCCACACACTTGGCACATGTTCCCTTCTACCCCCTCACATGCAACACAACAGATAGTATATAAAACACACTTACCTGTCCTCATGGCTGGCTCAACAGAGTCGTAGCCCCTGACTCCCTCAACCTGCTCCCTCTGCAGGCAGCGGACGACCACCTTCTCCTCCTCAGTAAGGCGGACGTTACAGGGTGGGCCCCCTCCAGTGCCCCTGGCATGCCGAGCAATCGTAGCCAGCTTGCCCTTCACGAGACGCCGCAGGTCATTCATTTTTTTCTGAATGTCCTGGGGTGTCCGGACCTCATGTGATAGGGCATTAACCTGACAAGCCACCTTCATGAGGATCTCATCCCAACGTGACTTGCTGGTTTGAGCACTGTCAGCACCATGGAGCCGCGAATCATATTTCTCCATGGCCGCGATCACGATGGCCCTCTCCTAAGGTGAGAAATTCTTCTTCCTCTTGTCCCTCCCAATAGCAGCCATGGTCCTGCAAAAGTGTTCCCAGGCCAAACAAAAAAATGGTAGACTTTTGCACTGCACGGGCGCATGTGTGGGCGCATTATTTATACGCTGTGCCGGCGAATCGTAGGGAGGCTTTGCACATGCGCAGAAGGCATCCACGTCACGGCGCGGGTCATCCACGTCATTGAGCGGGTCATCCATGTCACGGCGCATGCTCCGTTCCTCCCGGCGTTCATTTGCATGGGGTCACGCTTCATTAGAATGCAACATGCCCACTTCCCTCCTACTTTGGAGTTGCGCCGGATTACGCCGATAAATTTCTGCTACGCCGGCGCATCTTAGAGCGCATTTGCTCCGAGAATACGGTACTTGCCTCTCCGCGTTACGTCGGCGTAGTGCATCTGAGATGCACTACACCTGCATAAATATGCGCGAATCTACGAGAATCTGGCCCAGAGTCTACATCAAATTGGCGCCTTTAACGTGTACTTTTGGACTCGAGGCGGGAAGGTGCTGCCCACACGGACCTGTTTGAGAGCTGAGGGGAGTCTGAGACGGAGGAGAGCGTCATGAACTCTAAAGCACCAGGTAAGTCGGTTATTTTGACTAACTTGCCTGTGCGGCTTCCGACTCTGGGCACCCTCTTCCCTCATTCAGTTTGTATGCACGTTCCTAGCCTTCACTAAGACGGTATCTTGTCCAAAAAACTGCGAACTGTCAGGCTGTGCTGTCTCACTGTCCCTTTTTCGCTTGTTGTTTTATGTATTATTGTGTTCTGTGTTAACTGAATGTGGCCATTTTCCTTTGGTGGATGTCTGTAGGAGTGTAATAACCGCCCTTTTCGGATTCCTGAGCTGGAGACGCACAGACTAGGCGTGTCTCAGGATTACATGTATATGTATGTCTGTATGTATGTTCTGACAACATACACGTGTACACATATTTGATTTGAAGAGTGAGGTCTAGGGAACATTGGGGGTTGACTCAGGTTAGAGAGCTGAGGGTCTCTTTTTAAGGGGTAATGTGTTTTGGGTAAAAGAACCAGTAGACGCAGTAGTATCTTGATCAGTCTATCAGGTCTGCTATGTGTATGCGTGTGGTATACATACCAGAATAAAAAAAAAAAAAATGGGCCAGATTCAGCAACACTTGCGCTGGAGTATTTCGATATGCGCCGCGTAACTGTAAAGATGCGCCGTCGTTTCTATGTGCCCGTACCCACCAAACTAGATGCGCCCGAAGACGCGGCATTTGCGACCAGCGGAACGTTCCGACGCCAGAGTATCGTCAGCGCATAATTTCGTTTGGCGCATCAGTCGCGCCTATTGATTTCCCCTGCAAATATGCAAATGAGGGAGATTTCCCGATTCGCGAACGGATAAGCACCATACGCTGGCTACATGCGCCGCGCGTATCTCGTCCGTCCGGCGCAAAGTTATTTTTACAAAAGGCTGCTTTATCTTTACTCCAGACGGTCAGAGGTCAGCAGGAGAGCAGCTACAGCAGCGTTACCGACGATAGGAGCTAGCTGAACAACCACACTTGCAAGGACAAACACCTCTGTGTGCCAACATGCCAGGAGCAATTGTGGTCCTCGAACTACTGATGGGTACCCCGAACGAAGGAGGCGGGCACGTGAGAGGATATACCGCACTCGTATGAGCCTCTTTGGCATGGTGGGTGAGAGAGGTGTATCGCCTCTTCAGATTCAGCCCTGATGCAATACTTGAACTAACCACAACCCTGCAGGATGACATCACCAGCAAGACCACACCGCTCACAAGCAGTGCAGCCACTGGTGAAGGTCCTGGCAACACTTCATTTCCTTGCAACTGGATCATTCCAGCATACAAGTGGAGTGGTGGCTGGGATGTCACAGTCCTCCATAAGCAGATGTGTGCACCAGGTTGTCCCTGCAATCCTCAGACGCATGTCCAATCAGTTCATCAGACCAACCACTGAGGAGCTGCGCGCTGAAAGGCAATGACAGATTTCTACAACATTGCCAGATTCCCATGCACTGTGGGGGCCATTGATTGCACACATGTGGCCCTACAGCCCCCCAGTGCCACAGAGCACATATACCGCAATCGGAAGCATTGGCATTCCATCAACGTACAGGTGATAGCTGATGCCCAACGCCTCATATGGCACGTCCGTGCCAAACACCCCGGGTCCAGCCATGACAGCTTCATATACAATCAGAGCCCCATCCCAGCAGAATTTAACCAGAACATGTATGGGGACAGCTGGCTGGTTGGTGAGTGACATGGGAGTCGGGCATGACTATCCCCTCTCGTGATGCACAACAGAAGTGGCACATGCATGACTAACATTTCCTGTCTTTTACCTTACAGGTGACTCTGCATATGCATTGGGACCCCATCTAATGACTCCTTTCCGGAACCCCCAAACCAGAGGAGAGAGAAAATACAATGAAGCACACATCAAAACACGTGGAGTGGTGGAGCAAACATTTGGGCTCCTGAAGTCCCGTTTCCCCTGCCTGGATAAGTCCGGGGGGACCCTATTGTATTCCCCTACCTTCGTGTGTCAGATCATCGGTGTATGTTGTATTCTGCACAACTTTGCTATGAGAAAAGGCCTGCAGATTGACATACGTGATGACCTGACCCCCGACCCACACAGTCCCCACCTGCCAGAGGACACCCAGTCTGCTGATGGAAGAGCAGTCAGGAGGGTCCTCGCCGTAAGCATCTTTGGACACTAAACCAAAACATTAATAACACAGACAGTGCACGCGTGTACACCACTGATGTCCCTAGATCACACACACCACATACACATCGCATTGGATTAGCCCAAGTCCAGCATGTAGGACTTGGGAGCAGCAACGCCAGCGTCAAGGCCCCAATGATGTCACTGTCCATTCATACACCTTTCACACGTCATTCATACAGCCGTGGGGTTAACTTCACCACCACGGCCGAGGGTGACACCCCTTACTGTCAGGAGTGCCACCCTCTCACATTCACACACCACACTCTAAAAAGTAATTCGAGAGACCTGTTACCACCACTTAATTAAATGCATATTTCCAAGATAAAAATTCTAATGTATTGTTTTAAATAAACTTTTTATGTTGAAAACCTATTTTAATAAGTTGTGTTGATGTAAAAATGTTGAAAATTACAGCAACTTAATTGTGTGTGTTGTGTACAGTCCCCTTTCTGCATTCATTGATGTAAAAGGAAATTTAAGTTGTGATAACTTAATAAAATGGACTTGGTAACTCAATTTTGTTCTGTCTTGAGTTATTGCAAGTCCCCTCCCCCACCAACTTAACACAGAGAAAGTTGAGACATGTTGGAAGCAACACCTGCTGCTGCAAAGAGATATAAAAGACATTTTTAAAGGTAAGAATAATTTGCTTTACAATGAAATTTGGAACTATTAATATATGTAATCCCTTATAGCCTATAGCTAGAGATCTAGGGGTTAAAAGGCCACACCAATTAACAAACTGTGTCCTAATATAGTGCTGGGTGTATTTCGCCTTGTGGACATCATTGCCTCATGTCAGTGGATAGGATTGATAGTGTGGCATTTGTGAGATCTGCTAAGTTGAAAAAAAAAATTGTGCCAGGGGAGTCAGTGTATTATAGATTTTAGCTTCTATGGCATAACTACATTCAAGACTTCATGGTTTGTTTAAAATTTGCTGTTATTCACATAGATTATCATGTTTTTAACCACTTACCTACTGTGCACCTACACCCCCTTCCTGCCCAACAAAATATAAGCTTCCCGCACTGCGTCGCTTTAACTGACAATTGCGCGGTCGTGCGACGTGGCTCCCAAAACAAAATTGGCGTCCTTTTTTTTCCACAAATAGAGCTTTCTTTGGTGGTATTTGATCACCTCTGCGGTTTTTATTTTTTGCGCTATAAACAAAAATAGAGCGTCAATTTTTAAAAAATACAATATTTTTTCCTTTTTGCTATAATAAATAACCCAAAAAATATATAAAAAAAAATATTTTTTCTCAGTTTAGGCCGATACGTATTCTTCTACATATTTTTGGTAAAAAAAAAATGCAATAAGCGTTTATCGGTTGGTTTGCGCAAAATTTATAGCGTTTACAAAATAGGGGATAGTTTATGGCATTTTTTTTTTTTTTTTTTTTTTTACTATTAATGGCGGCGATCTGCGATTTTTTTATTGGGACATGTGACGTTATGGCGGACATTTCGGACACTTTTCTGACATTTTTGGGACCATTTACATTTATACAGTGAAAAATGCTATAAATATGCATTGATTACTGTATAAATGTGACTGGCAGTGAAGGGGGTTAACCACTAGGGGGCGGGGAAGGGGTTAAATGTGTGTCCTATGAGTGTTCTAACTGTAGGGGGAGGGGGGGTGACTGGGGGAGGTGACCGATTGTGTCCCTATGTACAAGGAACACAATCTGTCACCTCTCTTCCTGACAGGGACGTGCAGCTCTGTGTTTTACATACAGAGCTGCACGTCCCAGCTCACTTACAGAGCAATCGCGTGTGGCCGTGCGGCGGCGATCGTTGCCGCCGGGCACTCGCACGGGATCCCCGCGGAGCGGCGGGTGCGCGCGCGCCCCCGCCACGGCTTTAAAGGGACATCACGTCATATGACGTGATGTCAGAACAATGGAGTCGTCTGCCCGCCGTCATTTGACGGCGGGCAGATGACAAGTGGTTAAATTTAAACAAATTTAAACAAAGGGGGTTGATTTACTATAAAGGCAAATCCACTTTGCAATAAAAGTTCACTTGGAAGTGTACAGTAGTCGCTGTAGATCTGAGGGGTACATGCAAGGAAAAAAACAGCATTTTAGCTTGCACATGATTGGATGATAAAATCAGCAGAGTTTCCTCTCATTTCAGAGCTTCCCCTCAGATCAACAGTGACTGCACTTGCAGAGTGGATTTGCCTTTAGTAAATCAACCCCAAATTGCTAGTGACCAAATTCAATTGTATTTTGGACAGGGATATATCTGGGTAATGCATAAAATAACTGCCAATTATTTTTCCACAGATCTCTTCTTGGTTTCTCCAGTGTTGCTTTTGTGACAAAACTGCTGTTATGCAGGGACTACCTCACCCATCTCCAGAGGCTGGCTATGGTAGTCCTGCAGAAAAGGAGACAGAGCCAAGATCGCTGTGGGGACCCCAGAAGAGGAGGACCAGGGCCATGCTGAGCAATACCTCTGCACAGAGCAGGTAAGTGTGACATGTTTGTTATTTTAATAATAATAAAAAAGAGTTCTGTAAAACTTTAAGGGCTGTTTCTCCTTAGCTCCTGTGCTGTGATATGAATTAGTGGTGTAAAGTTAATGATCCCGAACATTTAATTATTCTACTTTTGTATCCAACAGATAAATTAAAAATTCAAGAGAATTATGGCCACAAGCCTTGAGTCCACCTTTATGGTAAAACTTGACTATTGCACCCCAAAACTGACGAACATAGTATCATCACGAGGAGGAGCGGCTGGAATGAGAATCAAGCAGATCAAAGACATGCTTCTTCTGGTATGACAATTGTTTAGATTTATCTCTGTAATAAAAGTAATAGTAAATGCTCATTGTTTATTTTTACCTACAAGCAGGGCCGATCCTAGGGTCATATGCGCCTGGGTGCAGAAATATTTCTGGCGCCCCTACAGGGGCGTGGTCACCTTACAAACGCCTCCCCCTTTACAATTGAGTCTATGGCAATGATTCAAACACAGAGATGCTCCCCTAAAGAGTCATTGTTAATCCAGGATCCTCCCATGATCTCTTAACATAAAACGAAATACAGGAAGAGAAGCAGAGTACTCTAATTGAACCTGGAGGGGGCCCTCTCTAATGGACACAGAGAGGGCTTCTGTTAGAGAGTCTGTTTAGAAAGAGCCCCCAGACACAATATAGGAGATGGTCAGAGACTGCAGACATGATACAGGAGACGATCAGAGATTGCAGACATGATACAGGAGACGATCAGAGACTGCAGACATGATACAGGAGACGATCAGAGACTGCAGACATGATACAGGAGACGATCAGAGACTGCAGACATGATACAGGAGACAATCAGAGACTGCAGACATAGAACAGGAGATGATCAGGGACTGCAGACATGGTACAAGAGATCAATGCAGCCTTACCAGTGCCCACCAAATGCAACCTTATCAGTGCCCATCAAATGCAGCCTACCATTGCTCACCAATTGTAGCGAGAGAGAGAGAGAGATGAGGCTGAGAGAGGGTAGTGGACAGAGAGGGGGCCGAGAGAGAGGGTAGTGGAATGAGAGAGAGGGTATTGGACAGAGAAAGGGGCTAATAGAGAGGGGGTATTGGACAGAGAGAGGTGCTAAGAGAGAGGGTAGTGGACTGAGAGAGAGGGTATTGGACAGAGCGAGGGCTGAAAGAGAGGGTAGTGGACAGAGAGGGGGCTGAGAGAGAGGGTAGTGGACTTAGAGAGAGGGTATTGGACAGAGAGAGGGGCTGATAGAGAGGTTATTGGACAGAGAGAGGGGCTGAGAGAGGGGGTAGTGGACAGAGAGGGGGCTGAGAGAGAGGGTAGTGGACAGAGAGGGGGCTGAGAGAGAGGGTAGTGACTTAGAGAGAGGGTAGTGGACAGAGAGAGGGGCTGATAGAGAGGTTATTGGACAGAGAGAGGGGCTGAGAGAGGGGGTAGTGGACAGAGAGGGGGCTGAGAGAGAGGGTAGTGGACATAGAGGGGGCTGAGAGAGAGGGTAGTGGACTTAGAGAGAGGGGTATTGGACAGAGAGAGGGGGCTGATAGAGAGGTTTTTGGACAGAGAGAGGGGTGAGAGAGGGTATTGACAGAGAGAGGGGGTGAGAGAGGGTATTGGACAGAGAGAGGGGCTGAGAGAGAGGGTATTGGACAGAGAGAGGGGCTGAGAGAGAGGGTATTGGACAGAGAGGGGGCAGAGAGGGGGTGTGGAGAGAGAGGGCGAGAGAGAGAGAGGAGTATTGGACATTAGACTTATGAGAGGGGGGGCTCAGAGAGGGGGTAGGACATGGGGGCTGACAGTGGAGGGTAGTGGAGGAGGAGCCGAGAGAGAGATGAGTCTGACTGGCATCTTTTGGTACATTAGGAGGCGTTATGTACATTATTATGTAAGCATCATAAGGGGCCCCATGGACGATCAGAGACTGAGCGGGATACATCAGAGTCTGCACAGAACTACAAGGCCATATAGCCCCATTACATCAGAGGTTGCACGAAGGCCCCCCCGATTACATCAGAGGTTGCAGGGACGGAGGCCCCCCACCCCATTACATCAGGAGGTTGCACGGAGGCCCCCCCATTACATCAGAGGTTGCACGGAGGCCCCCCCATTACATCAGAGGTTGCACGGAGGCCCCCATTACATCAGATCATCAGGTTGCACGGAGGCCCCCCCATTACATCAGAGGTTGCACGGAGCCCCCCATTACATCAGAGGTTGCATAGAGGCCCCCCATTACATCAGAGGTTGCACGGAGGCCCCCATTACATCAGAGGTTGCACGGAGGCCCCCCCATTACATCAGAGGTTGCACAAATACTATACAAAATACAAATACTGCAGCTGCTGACTTTTAAAATAAGGACACTTACCTGTCCAGGGCACCTGCGATGTCAGCACCCGAAGCTGATCTCTCCCTCGGCTCTCGGGTGCTGCCGCTGCCATCTTTGGTAAGGGAATTGGGAAGTGAAGCATTGCGGCTTCACTTCCTGGTTCCCTACTGCGCATGCACGAGTTGCGCTGTGTCATCCGAATAGTCACTACTGTCTTCTGGGACTTGTGTCTCCCAGAAGACAGCGGGGGTAGAGGAGGTATCTGCCGGACATGGCGTAGATTCCCGCAGATAATGCGGCTATCTATGCCCGGAAGTGGGAGCTGTATTGAACAGGTATCTGCAACCCACTGAAAGGTGCCAAATGTGACACTGGAGGGGGGAGGGTTCCGAAAAGCGGAAATTCCATTTTTGGGTGGAACTCCACTTTAAGGTACAAAAGAACCTTGTATGCATGATATCCCCTCTCCAGCCCCCCAAATACTTACCTCAGCCCAATTTTGATCCGGCACTGTGCTTGAGAGCAGCATGGCTTCTCTCTATCTCTCTCTTCACTGGCTCCATGACAGAAGCTGGGAACAGTGGCTGCCACTGCTGCCAGTCACAGTCACAGTGAGAAGCGACTGGGGACAGGGCCAAGTTGTGTCTCAGTAGACGCGCAGAGCCCAGATTGGGAGCAAGCCCACATGAGTGCCCCCATAGCTAGTGGTTTTACTATGGGGGCATTCAGAAGGGGGAGGAGCCGGTAGCTCCATCTGGGGACCCCAGAAGAGGGGGAGGATTTGGGCTACTCTATGCAATTACTTTAAGTGACTTTGCCCTGATTCTTTTTACACCATTTTTCTTCATTAGCACAATACAATTGAAACACGCAGAGAAGTAGCCATCCGCTGCCTTTTCGTGTACCTTGGAGAGAGGGAGGAAGACCTTTTCAGAGTTTAGCGTAAGTAAACAAAACATATTGAGAAAAAATGCAGTATATAAGTATATAAAAAACATGCAGTATATAAGAACCACTCTGTAGTCTCCGTATCTATTCAAATATTCAATTATTGAACTTAAGCTGAAAATGATTGATTACATTAAATTATTATTTTTTAGTTACGAAAAAGACAAACATGGAAGGCACGCACACCTAGTGCCTTACCAATGACAATTTAATTCCTAAAAATCCATAAAAAGTGGGTACTCACAAAGCACAAATCTCAATTGAGCCATAAAAAACAGTGTGTAGACATGTGCTGATGCATTTCAGGGGCACAACCCCTGCCTTAGCCTAGCTAGTAAAGGGGTGTGCCCCCAAAACATATCAGCTATACCCTGTGTTGTGTTCCTGCACATGTCCACACTGTGTGTTTTTTATGGCTCAATTGAGATTTGTGCTTTGTGAGTACCCACTTTTTATGGATTTTTATGAATTAAATTGTCGTTGGTAATGAAATAATGTGCGTGCCTTCCATTTATGTATTTTTCATTGTTTTCATCGGATCACCCTATCTGAGGAAGGCAGCATCCATCTAGTCTTGTGATAGCTTTGTCCCTATTACACTTCACTTTAGAAGACCCCTTAGCACTGGAAGTGACTGTGTTGTTTCATATTTTTTTATTTGCCTGATAATCATGGGAAAACTTCAAAACTAATTCCGTGTACACACGACTGTTTTTCATGACATGAAAAATGGCATTAACCACTTGCCTACTGTGCACATACACCCCCTTCCTGCCCAGACGAAATTTTAGCTTTTGAAAAAAAAACTCAATATTTTTTAATTTTTGCTATAATAAATATCCCATTTAAAAAAAAAAAATGTATCTCAGTTTAGGCCGATACGTATTCTTCTACATATTTTTGGTAAAAAAAAAAATCGCAATAACCGTATAGTGACTGGTTTGCACAAAAGTTATATTGCCTACAAAATAGGGGACATAATTATGATTTTTTTTTACTAGGAATGGTGGCGATCTGCAATTTTTTCCATGACTGTGACATTATAGCGGACACATCGGACACTTTTGACACATTTTTGGGACCATTCACATTTATAGAGCGATTAGTGCTATAAATATGCATTGATTACTGTATAAATGTGACTGGCAGGGAAGGGGTTAACCACTAGGGGCGGGGGGAAGGGGGTTAAATGTGTAGCCTAGTGAGTGTTTCTAACTGTAGGGGGAGGGGGGGGTGACCAATCTGTGTCCCTATGTACAGTACAAGGGACACAGCATCGTTCTCCTCTCCCTGACAGGACGTGGATCTCTGTGTTTACACCCCATCATTACACACACAGATCCACAGTCCTGCTCAGTTACTGGACAATCGCGGGTGCCCGACGGCCATCGCGGCTGCTGGGAACGCGCAATTGTGTTCCCAGTAATGTGACGGGGTGCGCGCCCATATGGCTTTAAATGACAGGACGTCATATGACGTCCTGTCAGAACAATAGAGTATCTCGCTCACCGTCATTTGACAGCGGGCGGGTGTAAAGTGGTTAAAAACGATCTTGTGTAGGCTCTAGAGCAGTGATGGCTAACCTTGGCACCCCAGATGTTTTGGAACTACATTTCCCATGATGCTCAATTACAATGCTGAGTGCATGAGCATCATGGGAAATGTAGTTCCAAAACATCTGGTGTGCCAAGGTTCGCCATCACTGCTCTAGAGCATTTTTTTACAACGTGAAAATTGGGCATTGAACATGTAGAACAGGGGTCTCAAACTGGCGGCCCTCCAGCTGTTGCTAAACTACAAGTTCCATCATGCCTGTGGGAGTCATGCTTGTAACTGTCAGCCTTGATATGCCTCATGGGACTTGTAGTTTTGCAACATCTGAAGGGCCGCCAGTTTGAGACCCCCTGATGTAGAACATGCTCTAAATTTTTCGCATCGTTTTTCACGCTGTGAAAAATGATCGTGTGTGGGCTTTAATGACGGGAACAAAACACGTGTGCTCAGAAGCAAGTTATGAGACGGGAGCACTCGTTCTGGTAAAACTACCATGTGTGATGGAGATAGCACATTCGTCACGCTGTAACAGACTGAAAAGCACAAAGACTGAAAATCGTCTCTCACCAAACTTTTACTAACACAAAATCAGTGTTTCATTTCGAATGACTTGTCATTTAGAGTGACAGTCTAAAAAGTCAGCAGTTATTATGCAATTTATTATCTTTAACAAGCTAACCTTTGTTTTAATTTTTTTTTACAAGGACTTGGAAACGTTGGAAGCAGAACTAGATATGCAAATTATGAAAATTGCTATCATTGGTAACCAGCCCACCTAAGAATATGACTACAGGACAGACACCATTCTGGTTGAGGGAACCAAAATCCTAGAGAGATGTAACATCCCAAGATGCTGTGCTATGCTGATGGGCATAATATATGCTCTGAATCTTTGCTATCCCAAGGAACTTAAATACACGTTTGAAGTTTTTCAGAAACTGTTTCTTTAACTTGATGGACTAAAAGCCTCTTCTAAAGTAATGAGTCTGAAGAATAGTATTTTCTGAAGAACCTATGCATTCCACAGCATTGTCATATTGTTCGCTGATGGCATTTTGTATTGGAAATAGTTTTTTTCAGTCAATTTTTTTTTTTTTTTGCACATATGCAATTAGACGTGCAGTCGCTGTAGATCTGAGGGGAAGCTCAGAAACAAGGGGATCTCTGCTTATTTTATCATCCAATCATGTACAGTACAAGCACAAATGTTTTTTCACTTGCACATGATTGGATAATAAGCAGAGCTTAACCTCATTTCAGAACTTTCCCTCAGTTCTAGAGCAATTGCACTTGATGTGCAAAGTTGATTTGCCTTTAGTAAATTAACCCCATAATCTGATTGTTTATTGTCGCCTTTCCTTGGAGTCGGAGGGACTGTTTTCCTCTCTCCCCTCCAACCTATGGCCACTATTGTGGTATTCCTATTTGTCTGTTTTTTTTTTTTTTTTTGTTTGATGCTCTTTCCCCTTATCAGCTCCCTCTTCTCTCTTCATACTTGCCCCAAGGCTGCTTGCACACTGAGACGGTGTCGGCAGTAAAGCACCGCTATTTTTATTTTTTGCCGTAGTTTTGGTGTTGCTATTTGGCTGCTAGCGGGGTGCTTTTAACAACCACTAGCAGGCAGAAAAGGGTTAAAACTGCCAGCATAGCGCCTCAGGCTTTCACACTGGAGTGAAAGGAGAGGCTCTATCAGGGCGCTTTGCAGGCGCTATTTTTAGCGCTGTATCGCATGAAAAGTGCCTCAGTGACAACGTAGCCTTGCATGTATGTATATGATGTTGGGCTCCGTACATTTCCCTTTCATATGTATAATGGTATTATTTTTCCATTCTGCTTTGTAAAACCCAAACATTGCTTATTATGACTTGTCTTGTTGCCTTTTTATGGAAATTTATGTTGATAATATTATTTTATTGTTTGTATACTGATACAACAAAATAAAAGATAAAAAAATGTACTTTTGAGGCCCGTTCACACCAGAATGCATTGCAGAAAACCCACATTCCATTTGCATTTGCCACACCATGTTCAGAATGCACTGCAGCTGTGTTCTGCAGTGGGTGTCAATATTAAGCTAATGACACCCAAATGCAGATCACAAATGCAGTGTGTTTGCTCGCACTGGATCTCATGGTACAGAAGTATAATTTGATCCGTTTGCAATGAGTTTCCAATTGCAGATACACTACTTTAAGTGCGGTGCAATTTCAGCCCATCCAAAATGAATGGGCTGATATCGCACCACACAGAACTGCATGTGAACATACAACGCAACTCTGCAATTTCTGGTGTGAGACGGTCCTAAGTTTATATTTGGCACTGTAGTTTTAGATATATTAGGCCTGATACATGGTACAAATCTTTATGTTTGAAACATTTTTCTATTTATGTTAACTTTAACATTTATGTTAAAATAAAAAATAAAGTTAATTGTTTAACAATTGTGTTGTTGAATGAATTTATTTTTGAAAGTTATAGCATAAAAACAAAGCTAAACACTAATACAGAAAATAACTTTGGACCAACTTGATATTAGCTGTTTATTAAGCTAAAAAAAGTGTGCTCATAATTGTAGAAATTAAGTACATGTGACTTAAAAAAATGATTGTAGAAACTGGAAAAACGAATTGGAGCAACTTAATATTGTTGAGTACTCAACTTAAAAATATGTGTTTATAATGCCAGTAATTAAGTAGGTGGTAAATAAAAATGCATTTATATCTAGCAGAAAAGCTAATTACCTCAACACAATGTAGGTTGTTGCTTCCACTTGATTTTACCTGGCATTGTCATAACTTAAAAAGCTTGATGCAAACGGTTGCGTTAATTTTTTTTGTTGAGTCAAGGCATTATTTTTTAGAGTGATACAGCAACAAGGTGACATGCACAGCCAGTCCCTCCTGGGAGAGGTGGAACCAATCCTGGCTTTGGCCCAGCAATATCTACCAGATTTGAGGACCATATATCGGCCATATATCTTCCAGCCTATCAGAATTTGGAAGCGGATTGTCTATCCGGGCAATTCAAGGATCCCAACGAATGGTCCCTTCACCCTAAAGTGTTCCAAGGGATCATCCACGAGTGGAGGTTCGCACAACTGGATCTGTTTTGCCTCATCGGCCTGCTACAAGGGGAACCGGTTCCTCTCACGCTACCCTCATCCATTAGTGGAGGGGACAGATGCCTTTACCAAGCCTTGGGTTGGGCAACTGACCTATACCTTCCCTCCAGGAATTTTAGGATTAAAGAAATTGTTGAGCTTTGACAGTCATCACAGGTTTTTCTTACTGGCCTCACAGACCATGGGTCTCTCTGGCAATGGGTATCAGCATGTGCACACCGATAATTCTGCCTGTGACTCCTCATCTCCTCTTATCTGAGGGAGATGCACTACATCGGCAACCATCACGTCTAAATTTAGCAGCCTGGAAATTGTAAGGCAGAGGTTACAAGAGTTTTCCAGATGTTTTCCAGAACTCTGCAGAGTTCTTTGAAGGGATCAATCGATGCTATCTACTCCAGAGTATGGATTAGGCCCACAAGCTTTGCAGCTGGGCATCAGTTTGACTCTTGTGACCCAAATTGATCTCAAATCCTGTCTTTTCTACAATCTGAATTCGATTTGGAGCTCAGTTTGCTTAAGGTGAAAATTTCTGCCACCTTGGCTTTTTTTCCCAAAAGAGAAAAAAAAAATGGGCAGCAAACCTGCTGATGGATCACTTCATGAGAGGTACTTGGACTATGCCTTCCCAAGAGAAATAAGTTTCCTTTAATGGAACCTGGCAGTGGTCCTCAATTTTCTAGCAAGCCCTCATTGTACTCTTGACAGAAGACTGCTCTTTATGGGAGATCTCCTTTAAAATCGGCTTTTTATTAGCCTTGATTTCGGGGGAGAGTGCGTCGACTCCAAAATTTGGGGCGACAGAGCCTCATTCAATGTTCTTCCGAGACAGGGTTGGGCTGAAGTCTTTTTGTTCCAAAGCGTGAAATCCATGTTTTTTCAGTGAATGGGTGCTTCCAGCCTTCCCAGTGCAATCAGATGCCGATCTGCTCAAGTTAGGCTTTGAGGACTTTGGAATGTCCATCTCAGGCTACTTCTACATTCAGAATGTTTAGGATTTAAAGAGTAAGTGGCTTCGGCCCGAACCATCTCGGCCTGAATCGTGAAAATACTCACTGGGCATGTGGAGGCGGTAAGGATCCTCCAGAGATGGTTAGAGCTCATCGCTCAACCAGGGTGATGTCATCTTCTTGGATAGCACAGGCAGGGTTGTCTCTGTAGACAGTCTGCAAAGAGGCTAGCTTGTCATCACATTATATGTTCTTAATACACCACAGGGTGAATCTAGCAGCTCTTACTACGATAGTTTGGGAGGAAGTTTATCCAAGCTTCTTTGCCTGTTTTAAGTTACAGCATTAAACCCTCCCTCTAGAAAGCTCTTCATGTATCATAGGTATGCTGCCATGTCTGGCGTCAGGAAAATGGAAAATTGTATCAAATACTTACCGTAATTTTCCTTTCCTGATGCCAAGACATGGCAGCATACGAACCCTCCCTCTGATCTTTTGTACTTTATACGGGATAGTGGGGAGGTAGCTCTCAGTCAGAGTTTTATAGAGAGTTATCACGTGTCCTGTGGGCGGATATAGGGGCGGGGCTATATCATAGGTATGCTGCCATGTCTTGGCATCAGGAAAGGAAAATTACGGTAAGTTTTTGATTCAATTTCCATTTTTTTTCATCTAGAAAAACTTTTCTGGAGCCCCTCACATATGTGAGACCCCTGTGTTAAATCCCACTAGTCCAGTAGCAGGGTACAAGATCAGTCCAAGCGGCAGGCAAAAGGCATGGTCAAACAGTCCAAGGTCAGTTCCAGATCAGGCAGAGGCATTACAAAATCATTAGGCAGAAGCATGGTCGAAAAAATAGTCCAGGGTCAGTTCCAGATCAGGCAGAGGTATTACAAAATCATTAGGCAGAATCGTGGTCAAAAAACAAGCAGGGGTCAGTTACAGAGCAGACAGTGGCATAAGGGGTGTGAAGGTGTGTGAAGGCAGGAACGGAGGATTAATAATTTAGTTTGGTATGGTAACGGCAAAAACAGTCGGGAACACAGAGGCCTGGTTGGGAAGGACAATCGTCACTCTGAAAAGATGTGTCTCGTCTGACTTCTTCACTGGAACACACCTTGCATCTTTTTTGACGTCGTCGGCCTGTTTCTGTGGGAGGGACTTTACCGGGAAAATGACGCTCGGCGAGATGACCTAAAACATCAGATCGGATGGTTTGGGGTGCATCGTTCGGGAAAAAAGGGCAGTGATAAGGTCCTCTTGGTAGCCAAGGAAGCGTTTGGGGTTTTGTGTGGAGTTGCGCTAAATTACATACGAGTTGTATATGGCCAATTGAAAAAAATAGATGGCAACTTTTTTGTACCGATGGTACGTCCGCCTTGTGGCAAGATTGGGTTCAAGCATCTGGTCATTGAAGTCGACCCCCCCCCCCCATAAACAAATGATAATCCTGGATGCATGTGGGCTTTCGGATGGTGGTGCCACACCTTCTGCGGGTTTCAACGATGGTGTCATTGTGGATGGTAGACAGCATATATACATCTCTTCTGTCCTTCCACTTCACTGCCAGAACCTCCTTATTTCGCAGACTTGCCGATTCTCCTCTTCTCAGCTTCTTATTCACGAGACTTTGAGGAAAGCCCTTCCGATTATTCCTGATGGTGCCATATGCTGGCGTCTGCTTCTGGTGCAGGTTGTGGAACAGGGGAAGAGAAGTGTAGAAATGGTGGTATCCCTTTTCCAATAGGGGGGTGATGAGTTCCCAAACAATTTTGCCACTTGATCCCAAGTAGTCTGGGCAATTAGGGGGATTCAGCTGGGTGTCCTTGCCTTCGTACACTCTGAAGGCATACAGGTATCGTGTGACTCGGTCACACAATTTGTACACCTTCACACCATAGCGGGCTCTTTTGCTGGGGATGAATTGTTTGATTTGAAGCCTGCCAGTACATTTCACAAGGGACTCATCCACACAGATGTGTTGGTCCGGGGTATACAATTGGGGGAATTTTTCAGAAAAGCAGAGCTTTTTTTCTCAGAAAATAGGTGCAGGAACTCAACCACGACCCCGTTCAGATTTCACAAACAGTAGAAGGGTCTTAAAGGGGCATTAAATACCAGAATTGCACTAATACAGAGTGCAGAGTTCAGGGGGGTTACACACAGAGTGAAGAGCTGGCACTTGTAAACACAGAAACCAGACTTCTATGTTTACAAGTGATTGTGGTGAGCAGGCACCAAAGGGTCTGAGCCAAAGGTGGTGGAACTGAGTTCCCCCAAGTTCCCCCAGAAAAAAAGCCCTGCAGAAAAGTAATTCAATAAGGGCTGAATTTTGAAAAGCCTGTCGTGATTTGGGTGATTTCGGGGATGGCACTGGGTATTCTCATTAAAATGTAGAAATCTCATGATGGCGAAGTATCGGGATCTGGACATTACGCTGGAGAAGATTGGCATGTGATAGATGGGGTTTTTGGACCAAACGAAACGTGAAGTGTTTTTTGGGTTTAGTCCCATACAAAGTGTGAGGCCTAAAAAAAAATATCAACTCCTCCAACTAAGGGCTCTCCACTGGAAGGGACGGACATGATAGGATGTGGGATTTCTTACAATAAATTGCTGTGCAAATAGGTTGCACTGGGCCACGAATTTCGGATAGCATGTCCTCTGTGAACATGAGGTTAAAAAAATAAATTGGGGAAAAATTCTCCGTGTCCACCTGGATTCCTGGCTGGGCAGTGAAAGGGGGAATGTTGGCTTCTCCGGAATTTGGAGGAAGCCACAAGGGGTTCTGAAGGGCATAAGGAAGGGCGGCATGGGTCCTTGGCCTTTCTTGTCCAGGCACTGCAGTGCTGGTGGATGGCACTGCCTCCTGACCAGAATGCCTTCTTTAGCGGGCCGGCTATCTTCCTCCTCGGAGTCACTCAGTGTTGCGCTACTAAGGGCTGGCTCATAATTGACGTCCGACTCAGAATCAGAATTGGAAAGGGAATCTGAAAGAGAGAGGTCCATGTTGCTCTCGTCGGGCGCAGAAATAATTTGGTATGCCTCCTCAGCGGAATAGGATATTTTTGACATGGTGGTGCGACTACACAGGTGTGTGCTAAGCCTTCACTGATGACACTGATGAGGTGGAACAGATGGTCACTGATGAGGTGGAGTAGATGGGCACCGATGAGGTGAAGCAGATGGGCATGGATTGGCGGAGCAGATGGGCACGGATTGGCGGTGCAGATGGGCACTGATTGGCACTGATTGGCACAGGTGGGCACTGAGGTGGCACTGATTGGCGGCACAGGTGGGCACTGATTGGCGGCACAACACAGGTGGGCACTGATTGGTGGCACAACACAGATGGGCACTGATTGGCACGGGTGAGCACTGAGGTGGCACAGGTGGGCACTGCACAGATCACTGATGGCACAGGTGTTCCCAGACTGGCACAGGTGGGCACTGTATGGGCACTGTATGGGCACAGGTGGGCACTGTGGCACTGTATGGGCACAGGTGGCACTGTGGCACTGTATGTGCGCTGTATTTTTCACTATTCACTGCTAATTTTCACTCACAGAACGTCCCCCTTCTTCCCACGCTGTCTCTGTGTGAGAGAGGGAGAACCGGCAATGAGAGGTGATCTTATTTGTTTACATTTGAGATCATCTCTCATTGGTCCACAGATCGCATTTGAACGGCCACTCAGCAACAGAATTTCCCCGATGCGCGCGGGGAACAAGAAAGGGGCGGCCGTCAAAAGACGCCGGTTGGAAATTGAGGTCTGCGCTGTAGCCGTCATTCGGCTATAGCGCGGGCCTCAAGTGGTTAATGTGTGCCCCACATCAAGGGGATGAACAGATTGATCTTCAGATAATCCAAAAGTGGACAGTACAATTTCCTAATTTTCATTAAAAAATAGATGTAACTTTAGGATTTGAGCCCAGCATAGGGATTAATACTGCTCTATCTGGAAAGAAGGTCAAGAATGGTTCTTTTGAACCCAGATTTCTGATGTCAGAGACTTTTTAACTGAAGTCACTGCTACTAATAACACTGTCTTGAGTGTAAGATCCTTAGCTGATAGTGGTTTATCCGGATCAGAGCTGATCGTGGTAAGATAGTCCAGAACAAGAGACAGATCCTATTTAGGGAACCTCGGTTTTCTCTGGGGACTAAGCCAGGTGGCGCCCTTGAAAAACTGGCGAACCAAAGGCTGATTGGCCCAAGGGATTCCAGTAAATGCAGAGATGGCTGAGATTTGCACTCTCTGTAAATTTTTACCAGATACACTCATAAACTTTGTTGGTACTATTTCTTCTAGCGTTAAGAAGAGTTGAAATGGCATCTTCTGGACATTATAATGTTTCAAGCCTTCCCTTTCAAGAACCACAACCTGAGGTGCAGATGAGCTGGACATGGATGCAACATTGTGCCCTGAAAGAGGAGATCCTGTCTGAGGGGGAAGAGGTATCGAGTCCCGGTAACTGAGAAGCGTTAGTAGGGAAAAACATGGCCTGTTGGGCCAAAATGGAATCACTGCTAGGATTTCTACGTCCTCTGATCTGAGATGGCAAAGAAATTGAAGGATCACAGGTACTGGCGGAAAGGCATATGCTTTGCCGAATTTCCATTGATCTGTGAGAGCGTCTATCCCATAGACTTGAGGATCCATCGATCTGTGAGAGTTTCTATCCCATAGGCTTGGGGATCTCGGAACCTTGCATAATACTTTGTCAACTTCTGGTTGCATGGGGATGCAAACAGATCCACTTCTGGGGACAGCCCAGAGTTAGAAGCCAATTGAACACTTCCATGTGCAGAGACCATTCGTTGTTGTTTAATTGGGTTTGTGATAGAAAGTCCGCTTGAACGATCTGAACCCCTGGAATTTACACTGCCGAGATGTTGGCTAGGTTCTTCTGAGCCCAATTCATAATTGGCTCTACTTCTTGGAGTAAGGACCAGCTGCGGGTTCCACCCTGCTTCCTTATGCAAGCAACAGAGCTTGTGTTGTCCAGCCTGAGCATCACAGAGGAGTCTGTCAAAAGATGGCAGAAGGACTTGAGAGCCTGAAAGGTAGCTCGCAGCTCCAGTATGTTGGATACAGTTCCTTGAGAAGGTATGCTCCATCTGCCTTGGGCTATTTCTGTCAGGCATTGAGCGCCCAGCCCTGATTGCTGGCATCTGAGGTTATTGTAATCCAAGTGATGGGACGGATCGAATAACAGTCGCGGAGATTCTTTCCCTGAAGCCACTACAGAAGAGATTCTCTCATGGGTTGAGTGAGCATGATGCGTTGACTCTTGCTGGGAGAGTCCCATTGCCACTGAGCCCACTTCACCATTGGAATGGTGGCTGTCATGGTGCCAATTACCTTCAAACATTGAAGAGCAGATAGGTGAGGAGCAGCGAGTGTTTCGCAGATCCTGTCCCAGACTATAGTAATCTTCTCTTCGGGCAATGAAATGGTACCTTCTACTGTGTTGAAGAGAGCACCTAGAAACACCAGAGATTGTGTTGGAACAAGATGACTCTTTTCCAAATTCAATAGCCATTCGAATTCTTGGAGAGTGGCAATTACTATGTCACTGTGTTCCAGGAGTTAACTTCTGTCTTGAGGTAGAAGTAAGAGATCGTCTAGTGAAGAAGACAAACTCCTTTCACTCGGAGGAGAGCCACCACGACTAACAGAACTTTGGAGAACACCTGAAGTGACATTGTGAGACCAAATGGTAGGCAGGTGAACTGTAAGTGTTAATTGCCTACCGCAAAGCGCAGATACATTTGATAGTCTGCCGCCATTGCAACGTGGAAGTATGCGTCTTTCAGGTCCATTGACACTAACCAATCTCCTGGATGGACTGACTGCTGGATTGTCAATAGTGACTCCATTTTGAATTTTCTTTCCGAATAATCGGTTGAGATGAGAAAAGTCTATTACTGGTCTCCAGGTAGTGTTCTTTTTCTGTACCATGAACAAAGGGGAGTACATGTCTTTCGCCTTGTTCGCCCTCTGGAACAGTAATGGCTGCACCTTGAGTTACTAAAGAGCTTGCATAAGCCAATAGGATTTGTTTCTTTTTTTCTGTACATAGAAAATTTGTAGGCTTGAATCTGAGCCTGGGGTTACTGTTGAAGACCTAGATGTGGCCTGAAGAGACCGCCTTGATGGTCCAAAAATCTCGAATTGAGGCCGCCCAATGTTAGAAAGATTTTTCAGTAGACTCCTGATTACTAGAAGGAGTACTCTTAGTTTGCTTCTTGAAAGAAGACTGTATGGATTTCCAGTGCCTTGAAAATTCACGACCAGGCCTGTAGCTGCGTGCTTCCCTTGCACGGTCTGTATTCTGTGCTCTGAAAAAAGTGCGCTTCTGAATTTGTAAACGCCTATCCTAAAGGAGGAACCCCGACTTTCCACCTGTAGCTCAGGAAATGGCACTATCAAGTTTATTGCCAAAGAGAGAAGAGCCCTTAACTACTTGAGATCCGCGCTATAGCCGAATGATGGCTCTAGCGCAGATCTAAATTGCCAACAAGCCGTCAATTGACGGCTTGTCACTAGCTGCTTCCCGGCGCGCGCTCCAGAGCGCGCTGCGGGGAAACACTGTGTTGCCCGTGTCCCTTGGACACAGCCAATCACAGATCGCCGCGAACGGCCAATCAGAGTGGCCGTTTGCGATGCGATCTGTGCGGCGAATGAGAGATGATCATCTCTCATTGCCGTTTTTACACAGAGACAGCGTTCTGTCTCTGGAGAGCAGGAGACGGATCTGTGTCTCTTGTACATAGAGACACAGATCGGTCACCTCCCCAGTCACCCTCCCCCCACAGTTAGAACACTATGCAGGGAATACATTTAACCCCTTCCTCACCCCCTAGTGTTAACCCCTTCAATGCCAGTCACATTTATACAGTAATTAGTGCATTTTTATAGCCCTGATCGCAGTATAAATGTGAATGACGCCAAAAATGTGTCAAAAGTGTCCGATGTGTCCGCCATAACGTCGCAGTCCCAATAAAAATCGCAGATCGCCGCCATTTCTAGTAAAAAAAAAAAAATAATAAAAAATAATAATTCTGTCCCCTATTTTGTAGGCACTATAAATTTTGCGCAAACCAGACGCTTATTGCGATTTTTTTTTTTTTTTTATTGGGATATTTATTATAGCAACAAGTAAAAAATATTGGGCCAGATTCAGGTAGATCAGAGCATCTTTGCTCTGGAGTAACGCTTCTCATTTACATTACTCTGACGACACTTTCAGCGCAAGTACTGTTATTCACATAGCAGTTGCGCGTAAACTTGCGCCAGAGTAACGATAATGCGCTGGCGTAACCCGACGCAAGTGGAAGTGGGTGTGATCACATGTAAATGATGGGCGGAGCCCAGCGCAGAGGCTTACGTTCAGCGCATCATCCACGGAGCATGCGCAGTGAGTGCGGCTCCACTCGCCCCCTTGTGCGCATGCTCACAACTTCCGTCGGCACCACTTAACGGGAAACGTCAGCGCAATGCCTTCCGTTGGGCGCTTAAAAGCGCAGGCGGAAACGCCATTCCGGCGCAAAAGTATTTCCGTTTCCCCCCACCCCAGGGAAGATACTTTTGTGCTGTGATGGCTGCTCCCGCTACCCCCAGAGAGAGGAGGAACCTCAACTTTAACGCCCAGGAGGTCTCAGTGATCATCTCCACTATGGAGACATTTAATCATTTCCTCCATGGCAAAAAAAGCCGTAAGACCAGCCGGGAGAGGAAGCAGGGCATCCTGGACACCATTGCTGGCCGGGTCAATATTTTGGGGTACTCCACCCGGACTGCTGCTGACATCCAAAAAAAAAAAAAATGATCTGCGGCGCAAGGTCCGTGGCAAGGTGGCCACCATCAGGAGGCATGAGAGGGGCACAGGTGGTGGTCCCCCATGTCCGGTCACCCTGACCACGGAGGAGGAGGTGGTCTCTCGCTGCCTGGAGAGGGAGCAGGTGGAGGGGGTCCCTGGCTATGACTCCGTGGAGGAAGGCTCCAGGACAGGTAAGTGTTTTTTATCCCCTATTTGATGTGTTGCATTTTGGGGGGGGGGGGGTACATGTGCCAAGTGTGTGGGACCACCAACATGTGTTTGCTTTGTGTCATCCACAGATGACGGAGCTGGGCCATCATCTGTCGGCGGCCAGTCCACCCCATCCCCCCCCACGCCATCCTGTGCACGAGCCCCTGGGTGGTGAAGAGGTGGAGGAGGAGAGTGGCCACACCACACCTGCCGAGGTGGTTGTGGAGGATCCTGCTGTGGCAGAGCAGGACTTTTCCTTAGTGTTGGAGGTCTCCTCCCCTTCTCCTGGGCCGTCTGTCATCCCCTCCCCCATCCTTGGAAGCCCCTCAAGGGCGACTCCATCCCCCCGGGGACAACCATCTTCTGGCCCCAGGAAGGCGACCCAGAAGATCAGGGGGGTGTCGGATCTTGTCCAGGGCCAGTTGGCGAGGGATCACGCCAGACAGACCCAACAAATGGGGGACATAGTTGGGCACTTGGAGAAAGTGGCTGACAGCCTGTGCTCCGTTGGCCAGATAAGCAACGCAGTGCAGGATGTGAGTTGCAACTGCGCTGCAGTGGTGACCAGTTTGGGGGAGGTGCAGGGGGATATTAGGCACCTCACTGCAGCCGTCCAGGCCAACACTGCTGCCATCCATGGAAACAGTGCTGCCATCCGGGACCAGGGGAGGCTGAGTCGGCGGGGCCCAACACTACCAAGTGACCCGGCAGCTGAGGATGCAGGCCAGGCAAACAATTTCCTCGGCCGGATAGCCATGGCCTTGGAGGGCATGCAGGCCACACCTGCCAGGAGTGGCCCACCCGGGGATCAGCCACCTCCAGATGCCCCCCCACCCACTCCATCCAGGCAGCTGAGGAGCCAGAGAGGTTCGGCAAGAAGGAGCCCCCGGCATCCCCGATGATTTGTTTTTTATTTTATTTGGATTTATACTCAGGTTATGAGATTTTTATTTTATTTGGATTTATACTCAGGTTATGAGATTTTTATTTTATTTGGATTTATACTCGGGTTATGAGTTTTTTATTTTATTTGGATTTATATTCAGGTTATGAGATTTTTATTTTATTGATACTGCACACGTTGCAGTGTGAATGGTGTGTGAATGTGAGAGGGTGGCACTCCTGACAGTAAGGGGTGTCACCCTCGGCCGTGGTGGTGAAGTTAACCCCACGGCTGTATGAATGACGTGTGAAAGGTGTATGAATGGACAGTGACATCATTGGGGCCTTGACGCTGGCGTTGCTGCTCCCAAGTCCTACATGCTGGACTTGGGCTAATCCAATGCGATGTGGATGTGGTGTGTGTGATCTAGGGACATCAGTGGTGTGCATGCGTGCATTGTCTGTGTGATCAATGTTTTGGTTTAGTGTCCAAAGATGCCTACGGCAAGGACCCTCCTGACTGCTCTTCCATCAGCAGACTGGGTGTCCTCTGGCAGGTGGGGACTGTGTGGGTCGGGGGTCAGGTCATCACGTATGTCAATCTGCAGGCCTTTTCTCATAGCAAAGTTGTGCAGAATGCAACATGCACCGATGATCTGACACACAAAGGTAGGGGAATACAATAGGGTCCCCCCAGACTTATCCAGGCAGCGGAAACGGGACTTCAGGAGCCCGAATGTTTGCTCCACCACTGCACGGGTTTTGATGTGTGCTTCATTGTATTTTCTCTCTCCTCTGGTTTGGGGGTTCCGGAAAGGAGTCATGAGATGGGGTCCCAGTGCATATGCAGAGTCACCTGTAAGGTAAGACAGGAGGATGTTAGTCATGCATGTACCACTTTTGATGTGCATCACGGGAGGGGATAGTCATGCCTGCCACCCATGTCACTCACCAACCAGCCAGCTGTCCCCATACATGTTCTGTTCGAATTCTGCTGGGATGGGGCTCTGATTGTATATGAAGCTGTCATGGCTGGAACCTGTACGTTGATGGAGTGCCAATGCTTCCGATTGCGGTATATGTGCTCTGTCTCCTGGGGGGGCTGGAGTGCCACATGTGTGCAATCAATGGCCCCCACAGTGCGTGGGAATCTGTCATTGCCTTCAGCCGCAGCTCCTCAGTGGTGGGTCTGATGAACTGGTTGGACATGCGTCTGAGGATTGCAGGGACAACCTGGTGCACACATCTGCTCACGGAGGATTGTGACATCCCAGCCACCACTCCACTTGTACGCTGGAATGATCCACTGGCAAGGAAATGGAGTGTTGCCAGGACCTTCACCAGTGGCTGCACTGCTTGTGAGCGGTGTGTCTTGCTGTGTCTTGCTGGTGATGTCATCCTGCAGGGTTGTGGTTAGTTCAAGTATTGCATCTGGGCTGAATCTGAAGAGGCGATACACCTCCTCATCCCCCATGCGCGTTCATGCGCGTGCGATATATCCTCTCACGTGCCCGCCTCCTTCGTTCCGGGGGACCCATCAGTAGTGCTAGGACCACGATTGCCCCTGGCATGTTGGCACACAGAGGTGTTGTCCTTGCAAGTGTGGTTGTTCAGCTAGCTCTTATCATCGGTAACGCTGCTGTAGCTGCTCTCCTGCTGACCTGAGGCCGTCTGGAGTAAAGATAAAGCAGCCTTTTGTAGAAATAACTTTGCGCCGGACGGACGAGATACGCGCGGCGCATGTAGCCAGCGTATGGTGCTAATCCGTTCGCGAATCGGGAAAAATCCCTCATTTGCATATTTGCAGGGGAAATCAATAGGCGCGACTGATGCGCCAAACGAAATTATGCGCTGACGGGACTCTGGCGCCGGGAAAGTTAAGCCGATCGGAAATGGCCCGTTTTCGGGCGCATCTAGTTTGGTGGGTACGGCCACATAGAAACGACGGCGCATCTTCACAGTTCCGCGGCGCATATCGAATTACTCCAGCGCAACTCTACCTGAATCTGGCCCATTGTATTTTTTTCAAAATTGTCGCTCTCTTTTTTGTTTATAGCGCAAAAAATAAAAACCGCAGAGGTGATCAAATACCACCAAAAGAAAGCTCTACTTGTGGGGAAAAAAGGACGTCAATTTTGTTTGGTAAAGCCACGTCGCATGACCGCGCAATTGTCAGTTAAAGCGACGCAGTGCCGGAAGCTGAAATATCACCTGGGCAGGACGGGGGTATAAGTGCCCAGTAAGCAAGTGGTTAAAAGGGAATACGGCACCAAGCTTGCTTTGAAGCTGGATCCGCCGACCATGGACGGAGCCATAAGGCACAACGGGCAGTAACCGCTGACAACATTACTCGAGCCACTAGGCGAATAACATCAATAGAGGCCTCCCCCAGAAAGGCCGATGCTAGCCTGATTTGTTGAATAGGCCATATATTCAGAGATACTTCTGAGGGAATCATTCACATTGTCTGACCATGCCTCTAAGGGTTTTGAGACGGCTGCTAAAGCCAGAAATGGTTTACAGACTGAGACTGACCCTGCTGTCGGGTAGATTCTCTTCAGGTCTGAATCAATTCATCTCTCTAGAGGATCTTGGAAATCGTATCTTCCAAGGGAGGGGTTACATATCTCACCAGACGGATCAAAGCTGCATCAACCAATGGAGCAGAGATTTAAGATGTTTTACGTCTTCCTCTTAAAAAGTATATAATTTTGCAATTTTTTGACTGCATAGAGCCTTTTATTTTTTTAGGTTTACCCCATTCTTCTGAGATAATGGCACCTATTTCTGTGACAAATGGAATATAACGTTGCTCCTTATTGAGCTGTTTAAAAAGTTTCCCCTCTCTAAGGGGGAAGCTGAGGGGTGGCTGGTTTGAGCGTCTTTACAAGTCTCCAAGTCTCATGCATTTGTTCCTGATCCAACAAGGGAATCATTGGGTCTGGAGGAGAATCATGCTGCACTCTGGCATCTCTCTCCTGTAGCGACTTGTCCATGACCCGCTTAACCAATGCTTCTAGGTGTTTGTCTGCACCTTCCCTTTCATTGACTGCCTTTGGAAAAAAAAAAAAACAACGGTCGCAAAGGGACTTGCTAGCAGAAACTGGAGCCTTGTACCCCTGACAAAATGTTCTCTGAACTCGTGCTGTGAGATGAGGGGGAGTGAGGAGTATCCCTACTGGGATGTCCGGATTTTAAAAGAATTATGGTGTCTAGAAGATGATTGCCGGTGGTGTGATTTAGAGGACCCGCTGCATCTGCGGGACTCGCTGTGATGTTGGTCAGACCTAGAAGGGCTGAAAAAAAAAGGAGAGAGAGGGAGAGAGAGGGAGAGAGAGGGAGAGAGAGCGAGAGAGAGAGAGGGAGAGAGAGGGAGGGAGAGGGAGAGAGAGGGAGAGAGAGAAATGCCCTATACTCCACTCTCTTCCCCCCCAACAGGAAAATAAAAAACATAGGGCCAGATTCAGGTAGATGAGAGCATCTTTGCTCCAGAGTAACGCTTCTCATTTACGTTACTCTGAAGACCCTTTCAGCGCAAGTCCTGTAATTCACATAGCAGTTGCGCGTAAACTTGCGCCAGAGTAACGATAATGCGCTGGCGTAACCCGACGCAAGTGGAAGTGGGTGTGATCATATGTAAATGATGGGCGGAGCCCGGCGCAGAGGCTTACGTTCAGGCATCATCCACGGAGCATGCGCAGTGAGTGCGGCTCCCTCGCCCCCTTGTGCGCATGCTCACAACTTCCGTCGGCACCACTTCCTGGGAAACGTCAGCGCAATGCGTTCCGCTGGGCGCTTAAAGCGCTGGCGGAAACGCCATTCCGGCGCAAAAGTAGTTCCGTTTCCCCCCACCCCAGGGAAGATACTTTTGCTCTGTGATGGGCTGCTCCCGCTACCCCCAGAGAGAGGAGGAACCTCAATTTTAATACCCAGGAGGTCTCTGTCATTATATCGGCTATGGAGACGGAGAATGAATTTCTCCATGGCAAAAAAAGCCGCAAGACCAGCCGGGAGAGGAAGCAGGGCATCCTGGAGTCCATTGCTGCCAGGGTCAATGTCCTGGGCTACTCCACCCGGACTGCTTGGGGACATACAAAAGAAAATCAATGACCTGCGGCGCAAGGTGAGGGACAAGGTGGCCTCCATCAGGAGGTATGAGAGGGGCACAGGTGGTGGTCCCCCATGTCCTGTCACCCTGACCGCAGAGGAGGAGGTGGTTCGCTCGGTGCCTGGAGAGGGAGCAGGTGGAGGGGGGGGTCGCAGGCTATGACTCCGTGGAGGAAGGCACAAGGACAGGTAAGTGTTTTTTAATCCCCTATTTGATGTTTAGCATTTGGGGGGGGGGGGTACATGTGCCAAGTGTGTGGGACCACCAACATGTGTCTGCTTTGTGTCATCCACAGATGACGGAGCTGGGCCATCATCTGTCAGCCTGCATTCCACCCCATCCCCCCCACGCCATCATGTGCCCGAGCCACTGGGTGGTGAAGAGGTTTGTTGAGGAGGAGAGTGGCCAACACCACACCTGCCGAGGTGGTTGTGGAAGATCCTGCTGTGGCAGAGCAGGACTTTTCTTTGGTCTTGTCGGTCTCCTCCCCTTCTCCTGGCCCGTCTGTCGTCCCCCTCCCCATCCTTGGAAGCCCCTCAAGGGCGACACCTTCCACCCGAGGACATACATCTTCGGGCCCAGGAAGGCGACCCAGAAGACCAGGGGGGTGTCTGATGGTGTCCAGGATCAGTTGGCAAGGGATCACGCCAGACAGACAGAACAAATGGGGGCCATAGCGGACACTTGCAGAAAGTCTCTGACAGCCTGGGCTCCGTTGCCAACATCAGCAACGCAGTGCAGGATGTCAGCTCTAACTGCGCTGCAGTGGTCACCACTTTGGGGGAGGGTGCAGGGGATATCCAGCACCTCACTGCAGCCGTCCAGGCCAACACTGCTGCCATCCATGGTAACAGTGCTGCCATCCGTGAGCAGGGGAGGCTGAGTCGGCGGGCCCAGCATTACCAGATGACCCGTCAGCTCCGGATGCAGGCCCAGACCAACAGTTATCTTGGACGGATAGCCAGGGCCTTGGAGGGCACGCAGGCCACACCTGCCAGGAGTGGCCCACCTGGGGATCAGCCACCTCCAGATGCCCCCCACCCACCCACTCCATCCAGGCAGCTGCGGAGCCAGAGAGGGGCCCCCAGAAGAAGCCGGCATCCCCGATGAGGCCTTTTTTTTTTTTGTGGGCTGGTTTTATATTATTATTTTTGACATACTCAGGTCATGAGTTTATTTTATTTTTTTCTCAGGTTATGAGATTATTTTTCTTTTATTGGTCAGGATATGATCTTTATAATTTCTTTTTGTACTGCACACGGTCAGGAGTGCAGGGGACAGTGTGAATGGTGTGTGAATGTGAGAGGGTGGCACTCCTGAAAGTAAGGGGTGTCACCCTCGGCCGTGGTGGTGAAGTGAACCCAGGCTGAATGAATGACGTGTGAAAGGTGTGTGAATGGACAGTGACATCATTGGGGCCTTGACGCGGCGTTACTGCTCCCAACTCCTACATGCTGGACTTGGGCTAATCCAATGCGATGTGCATGTGGTGGTGTGTGTGATCTAGGGACATCAGTGGTGTACATGCGTGCACTGTCTGTGTTAGTAATGTTTTGGTTTAGTGTCCAAAGATGCCTACGGCGAGGACCCTCTGACTGCTCTTCCATCAGCAGACTGGGTGTCCTCTGGCAGGGGGGGGCTGTGTGGGTCGGGGGTCAGGTCATCACGTATGTCAATATGCAGGCCTTTTTTCATAGCAAAGTTATGTAGTATGCAACATGCACCGATGATCTGACACACAAAGGTAGGGGGAATACAATAGGGCCCCCCCAGACTTATCCAGGCATCGGAAACGGGACTTCAGGAGCCCAAATGTTTGCTCCACCACTGCACGGGTTTTGATGTGTGCTTCATTGTATCTTCTCTCTCCTCTGGTTTGGGGGGTTCCGGAAAGGAGTCATTAGATGGGGTCCCAATGCATATGCAGAGTCACCTGTAAGGTAAAAGACAGGAGAATGTTAGTCATGCATGTGCGATTTCTGTTGTGCATGACGGAGGGGATAGTCATGCCTGACTCCCATGTCACTCACCAACCAGCCAGCTGTCCCCATACATGTTCTGGTTAAATTCTGCTGGGATGGGGCTCTGACGGTATATGTAGCTGTCATGGCTGGACCCGGGGTGTTTGGCACGGACGTGCCATATGAGGCGTTGGGCATCGGCTATCACCTGTACGTTGATGGAATGCCAATGCTTCCGATTGCGGTATATGTGCTCTGTGGCACTGGGGGGCTGTAGGGCCACATGTGTGCAATCAATGGCCCCCACAGTGCGTGGGAATCTGGCAATGTTGTAGAAATCTGTCATTGCCTTCTGCCGCAGCTCCTCAGTGGTGGTCTGATGAAATGGTTGGACATGCGTCTGAGGATTGCAGGGACAACCTGGTGCACACATCTGCTTATGGAGGACTGTGACATCCCAGCCACCACTCCACTTGTACGCTGGAATGATCCACTGGCAAGGAAATGAAGTGTTGCCAGTACCTTCACCAGTGGCTGCACTGCTTGTGATCGGTGTGTTGGGCTGGTGATGTCATCCTGCAGGGTTGTGGTTAGTTCAAGTATTGCATCTGGGCTGAATCTGAATAGGCGATACACCTCCTCATCCCCCATGCCAAAGAGGTTCATACGAGTGCGGTATATCCTCTCACGTGCCCGCCTTCTTGGTTCCGGGACCCATCAGTAGTTCTAGGACCACGAGTGCCCCTGGCATGTTGGCAACAGAGGTGTTGTCCTTGCAAGTGGGGGTGCTCAGCTAGCTCTTATCGTCGGTAACGTGCTGTAGCTGCTCTCCTGCTGACCTGTGACCGTCTGGAGTAAAGATAAAGCAGCCTTTTGTAGAAATAACTTTGCGCTGGACGGATCAGATACGCGCGGCGCATGTAGCCAGCGTATGGTGCTAATCCGTTCGTGAATTGGGAAATCTCCTCATTTGCATATTTGCAGGGGAAATCAATGGGCGCGACTGATGCGGCCAGCGAAAATAAACGCTGACGATACTCTGGCGTCGGAACGTTCCGCCGGTCGCAAATGACCCGTTATTGGGCGCATCTAGTTTGGTGGGTACGGGCACATAGAAACGTCGGCGCATCAGCACAGTTACGCGGCGCATATCGAAATACTCCAGCGCAAGTGTTCCTGAATCTGGCCCATAGTTTTCCAATTTGTACCTGCTGAGAGAGGGCTGGCCACTAGGGGCAGCGAAGCATCTATTATAGCACAAACACATTGCAGGTGGGAGAATCAAACAACTAAAACACATGCTAAATCCGACCAATCTGAATGAGCACTTACCTAAGATAGTCTCTGTAAATGCACCAGGAAACTGTCGTTTTGAAAGATCGATCCTGATCTTCAGATTTCCCGACTTTTTTAAAAAAACGATGGCGAAACCTCGCTTTCATTCCCGGATCCGTCCGATCGTAGAACGCAGACGGAAACCCGGAAGTAAGAGCGAGCGGCGGCTGGAACGCACAAGAGAACCAGACACTCACTGGGCATGCAATCATGAAGAAAACAGCATATGGAAAAACAGAGAAACAACATAAAAACACTGCTGCGCCATGAAGGCGATACTGCTTACCACCACCTTCTGATCGATTCGGCCAGGGACACCGCATCCGTACACACACCAGGCTTTCAGCAGATAATGGCCACCTGCACATTGCTAGGCATTCAGGCCTATGCTTGCTCGTCTCTCCAGTGGAAGACAAAAACCAGCTCTTCAGCGCTACTCTGCAATACACTCCATACCCTGCTTAACCACTTTAGCCCGGGCCTGTTTTTGAGATCTCGGTGTTTACGAGACTAAACATTTTTTATTGCTATAAAATTACTTAAACCCCCAAACATATTATATATATATTTTTTCTAACACCCTAGAGAATAAAATGGCGGTCATTGCAATTACTTTGTTACACCGTATTTGCGCAGCGGTCTTACAAGTGCACTTTTTTTGGAAAAAATTCACTTTTTTAAATTAAAAAATAAGACAACAATAAATTTGGCCCAATTTTTTTAACATATTGTGAAAGATAAAGTTACGCCGAGTAAAATGATACCCAACATGTCACGCTTAAAAATTGGGCGCCGCTCGTGGCATGGCGTCAAACTTTTACCCTTAAAAATCTCGATAGGCGATGTTTAAAAAAATTCTACAGGTTGCATTTTTTGAGATACAGAGGGAGGTCTAGGGCTAGAATTATTGCTCTCGCTTTAACGATCGCGGCGATACCTCACTTGTGTGGTTTGAACACCGTTTTCATATGCGGGCGCTACTCGCGTATGCGTTCGCTTCTGCGCGCGAGCTCGTCGTGAAGGGGGGATTTATAAAAAAGTTTTTTTTTGTTTTCGTAATTATTTGTATTTATTTTACCAATTTTTAACACTAAAATAAAAAAAATAAAAAAAAATATCACTTTTATTCCTATTACAAGGAATGTAAAACATCCCTTGTAATAGAAAAAAGCATGACAGGTCCTCTTAAATATGAGATCTGGGGTCAAAAAGACCTCAGATCTCATATTTAGGCTGAAATGCAAAAAAATACTTCCAAAAATTTTAAATGTCATTTTTCAAATGACATTTAAAAAAAAATGTCTCTTTAAGACGCTGTTTGCAACTGACGTTTGACACTTCAGCCCAGCAGAGCTACGGGGATGGACCAGGGAAATTTTTCCCTCACTCGCATCCCCGCTGAACAGACGAGCGCACCCGATCGCTCCGCCGCTACCGACGGCTCCGGTAAGCGGCGGAGAGCGCAGGAGCGCAGCGGGAGGGTGGGGACGCTCGCCCGCCACCGATAACGGCGATCTCGCGGCGATTCCGCCGCGGAGACCGCCATTATCGTTTACCCGACCGCCCACAGAAGAGATGGATATCTCGGTTGTGGCAGCAGCTGCTGCCGTTACGAGATATCCATCTTCAAAGTGCCGACGTATACCTGCGGTGGGTGGTGGGAAGAAGTGGTTAACAGTCAAGGCTTATCGCAGGGATGAGACACCATCATTATCGGCCGATCTTTGATCGTGGGAAACAAACGTCTTCAGTAGGAGAACCAAAACACATGGTCCTACGGAGGAGGACAAAAAAGGAACACGGCTGAGAGCCCACAGCTAAAAATTTATAGGGAGGGGTCCTATTTGGTAGTTATGGAGGCGGGGCTAACCCACAGGTATGCTGCCATGGAGCCAGTCAGGACAAGAGCATATATGCCAAAGCATGGGGGCATTAGGGGCGGAGGAGCAATTTTGCTCCTAATGCAGCGTACATACGGTTGACATTCCTACGGAGGCAAAAAGTCCAACCGTGTGTACGCAGCATAACTTTTTTGCGGGAGATGTCCCCATGTTTCGGCATATATAAATAGTGAATGTATGCCCATCATTAGAAGTGGGTGGATGAAGGGAGGTATTCTAATGGTGGGCATACCCACCATCAAAATCTTTTTTTCGTTTCAGCCAACAGGCTGCGATTTAAAAATGTTTTTTTTTTTTTTGTTGTTTCGTATTTATTTGTATTTATTTTACCAATTTTTACACAAAAAATAAAAAAAATATCACTTTATTCCTATTACAAGGAATGTAAACATCCCTTGTAATAGAAAAAAGCATGACAGGTCCTCTTAAATATGAGATCTGCGGTCAAAAAGACCTCAGATCTCATATTTAGGCTAAATGCAAAAAACATTTAAAATTGTATATATAGTATGAGAAAAAACTAGATGAATAAGTCTTTAATATCAAAGTAGTGAAGAGGGAAACACCTGAGTCTGTGTTCAAACAGTCCATAAGTAAAAGTGAAAAAAAATGAAAACATTTTAGTTGATGAAAGTCTGTGAAAAAGCTCAAAAGGATTCCAACTGAAAGTGACTGTATACAGAAAGATGAATTCCTGATAGTAGATCCACCACCAATGGTAATGATTAAAGGCTTACTGGAAAAGTTCAGACCAGAATAGGTATACATAATCAGGTCAAAACAAGCTTTATCTGATATCGGTATCCAGACTTCAAAATCGGCTCCAGTATTAAGGTAGGATAATGAATTCCCTAGGACCAATCAGTGGAAACCAGCGGAAGATATCATATAATCCACTTCCAATTAGTGGATAATCCAGAGGACTCAGATTAAATAAATGGAAAAAATAAAAAAACGGAGGAGGACATATTGACCCTACTGCTTGATCCATTTTAATACTCGTTATGTTCATCTTAAATGTGAGTGTAACCATTTTATTCATGTGCTGTTAAGTAAACGTTGTTTATACGGATTCACGCTATGTGCACCCCCGTTTTTTTTTTTTTCCATTTTTATTAATCTGAAGTCGAGTCCTCTGGATTATTCACTATTGGAAGTGGATTTATGATATCATCCGTCTGGTTTCCACTGATTGGTCTTGATGGGTTTCACATTTTTTTTAATTTTTTTTTTCACTTTTACTTATGGATTGTTTAACCCCCCTGCCGGTATCCCCCGAGCGCGACTCGGGGTGGATTTTTCATGTTAATATCGATATCCCCGAGTCTGCGCTCGGGGGTGAATGCAGAGCCTGCAGCGCGCGCTGGCTTACCTGTTTATCCAGGCGGGGTACTGTACTTACCTTGTCCCTGGATCCAGCGATGCATCCCCGCTGTGTGAGCGGAGTGGCGTCCTCCATTCGACTCACACAGTGCCCGCGCGCCGCCGATCTCCGTTCCATACGACATAACGGCGCACACGGGGCGGAGACCGGCGGCAAATTCAAAAAAGTAAACAAACACATTACATACAGAATACTGTAATCTTATAGATTACAGTAATGTATGTAAAAAGTACACACCCCCCCCTGTCCCTAGTGTCTGCCCAGTGCCCTGCATGTTTCTTTTACATAATAAAAACATTTTTTTGTGTGCCTGCAAACTGTAGATTGTCCATAGCAACCAAAAGTGTCCCTTTATGTCAAAAGTGATTTTAGAGCAGCTAGAAAACAGCGATAATAAATGATAATCACTTGCAGAATTGAGCGATAGCGATTTGTGGGGAAATTCGTCATAAAAAAATAAAAGTAATGACAGCGACAATTCTGCAAACTGAGCAAATTTTCAGTGATTTTGATTTGATTACATTAGTGAATAATTTTTATTATAATTACATTATTATTTGTTATAATTATTTATAGTTATTTATTATATTATAATTTTATGATTTTGTGTTTCAAACTTTATCATACCGGGATGTCTACTAGACTCTGGTTTGGACAAATTTAAGTGAGTTATTCCTAAAAATTGCAGGCCTACAGTATAAAACGCAGAATTTCCATGCAAAATAATTGTACCGCTTTTGGTACGTAATTCCAGACAGAATCATACCGCCAGGGAGGTTAAACACTTACAGGGTTTCCTCTTCACTACTTTGATATTAAGACTTATTCATCTAGGGGCAGATTCACGTAGATCGGCGCATTATCATTCCGGCGTAGCGCACCACTTTTCCGTTAGACTTGCGCAATCTAGCCGCGTAATCCGGCGATTCACGTAGCTTTTACGCAAGAGCTTGCGCAAACGTAAGGTTTTTTCCGTAGGCGTAAGGAGGAGTAATACAAATTGGGAGGGACGTGGGCGTGTTACATTGAAAATGGAGCCGTGACCCCATGCAAATGAAGGGAACTCATGCAGCGATGCGGGCTAAGCATGCTCCAGTAGGGGTGAAGGAAACATGTCAGCTCCGTTCTGTTGTGCGCATGCTCAGCTAACTCTGGGAGCGGCAGCATGTGTCATTGAAATTGGAAATGGACGTAGGAACGTGTGTGTAACTACGCAGACAGCATAAATAGACACACACAAACGCCCTTCCATTGCAAAAGTACATCCCTTTGTGTCCCTTCCCATTGAATCAAGTGCTTTTGCTCTGTTGTTCGTTAGAGTGTGTTTTGTAGTTGTGAGATTAGTGTTCTGTGTGATCTTGTGCTTGTTGGTAGTTTTGTGAAAGTGTATTTTGATAAGTGTTTGAGACTGTTTGTTTGATTGATAGATTTCTGAGCGTTTGTTTTCTTGCTTTTTTTTTTCATCTGATTTTTTTGTGTGTGTGTTTCTTGCTGAGTGCTAGTGTGATTTTTGGCTGTTCTTTTTCTCTTTGTGTGTGTTCTTGTCTGATTGGTTGTGCTTGTATTTGTGACAGATTTTTGGTGACTGCTAGTGAGTTTGTTTGGGAAGTATGACTGAGAGAAAAAGAAAGCTCAATTTTACTGTGGGGGAAAAAAGAATTCTTGCCCGGGCCATTACCGACTATGGGCGTTTTCTCCACGGCCCCGCAGGAGTGCCACCACCCCCGGCCAGGAGGAGGGAGATATTGGATAGGATCACGGAGCAGATGAATTCATCGGGGGGAGGGGGAGACACGGACCCGCTCTGGGATAGAAAATAAAATAAATGACCTCCGGCGTGAGGTGAAAAAAAAACTGGCCGCAATAAATGCCCATGCCAGGGGCACAGGAGGGGGCCCACCATGCCGGGTTAGATTTTCAGAGACGGAGCGTGTGGTGGCCCTGACCTTTCACCGGCATGAAGTGGAGGGCCTGCAGGCTTTGACACAAGTCCGGTCCCCGCGGTGCCAGGTAAGGTTTTTATTTCTCTCAGGTGTGTAGCATGTGTGGGGGAGGGGGTGAAAGGGAATATGTGGCAAGTGTGTGGATCCTCCAACCTGTGAATGTTTTGTCTCATCCACAGCTGTGCAGGCAGAGGGTGCAGGGCCATCTGGACTGACCGCTCCAACCCCAGGACAGCAGCCTAATGAGGCCCCCCCCAACAAGGCCAGAGTCCGCAGAGGAGGAACAAGAGGAGGGGGAGATCATGCGGAGGACGATCATGAGGAGGAGCAGAATCATGAGGAGGAGGAGTCCATGGAAGGCACTGGCCCTTTGGTTTTGCTGCGGACTCTTCCCCTCTGGCTGCAAGAAGCCTGCCCTCCCTAAGGGTCAGCCCCCCCCCCCTCCTCCCCCAACATGGCTCCCCTCACAAGGGCCTCCCCTTCTCCCGGCCACAACCATCAGCTGGAGCCAGGAGGTCATCCCCAAGCACCAGGGGGCGCCCAATCTCATGCCCGCCGGTCTGAGAAGGAACCTGGCCACCCAGACCCGCCTTCTGAGACAGCTCTGCCAGACTATGGGGCGGGTGGATCAGAGCCTGTCCTCCATTAAGATAGCCTGGGTAACCTGGACTCC